>JAQGAZ010001667.1:0-25937 GCA_034692225.1 Polydesmus complanatus
CCCCTCGCGAATTATTAGTTTTATTCTATTATTATTATTTGAAAAAAATGTGTTTTTTTTTTTTTTACTTTTTATAAAAAATACTGTATATATTCAAATAAATGTTTTTTTTTTACTAAAAAATTCAGTTTCGCCTCTAAAAATTATTAATTTTCATGTTTTTAACTTTCTCCAAAAAAAATTTTTTTTAATCACAATCTGAAAAGTTAAACAATTAATTTTTTCGGAAACCGGGTAAAATTTTTTTTTTTTTAATTAATTTAATAATTACGGGGTATTAAAATTTTTAAATTGTTAGCCTACTGTATAAATTATTAATTTATTTTTTTAATTTTAATTTTATTTTTTTAAGAAAAATTTCTCTTTACGCTGCAAAATCTAATGGATTTTTTTTTTACTAATTTCATTTTATTTATTAAAATATTTTCTTTAAACCTGAGATCATAATCACCCAAATAAACCACCAAAAAAAAAAAAAAAAAAAAAAAAAATTAGGCCGGATAACGAGAATAGAAAAGGAAAATTAATTTTATAAACATAACAATTATTGAGGTTTTCTATTTATAAAAAATTGTGCAGAAAAAGTCGATGAAAACGTAAACAAGCTTTTTACATGTGTGAATTAAACATTGAATTTAGTTATTAAATTACAAAATTTGAGGGAATAAAAGTATTCTTTTTTTTTATATATTTTTTTTTCAATGATGCGAACATAGTTTTTAAGAAGATGCAATATGTACATTTTTTTTTTTAGAAGAATTATGAAATTTTTTAAAAAATGAAATAAATTTGTAAGAAATAGAACAAAATACGGTGACAAATCCGAGTTTTAGATACCAACATTTGGTACCGGTAGAATAAAAGGAGCTCAAAAACGATTCTGGTAGTTGATGGTGACGTAACTATATTCGGGCTCATCGGCGCTGTTCGATTGGTTTCTAGCGAAATGAACGGAAACGGGTCTCGGCCTCATCTCTCTATTTGCGTTACTTATTTTGGGTTGAGGAATATTAAGTTGAGCTCGGAGTGTTTCGCGATTAACGCGGTACCTACGACACGGATTTAAATTCGACTTTTCATTAATGATTATTATAAAGTGTTGGTTTTACCTCCAAATAAGACAGATGGCCACAACTAGTGTTACGCATCCTCCGCCCGCGTAAACACCGTAGCCTATAAAATTTATAGCCAAATAATTTGTAACATTAGAAAAACAATGAGTAGCTTTAAGAAAATTTTTGCGCGTTATTTACTGATAAATTTCATAGTTGCGCCATCGTTATGTTGAGTTGCTACATCTTTTTCGTCACTTTCATTCGGAGTTTGTATAGCGGTGAACTTCGTTTCTGGATCCCGATTTATCTGAGGTTGTTGGTAATCAGAGGTGTCTGAATTAACGCAGACGGGAAGACTGGTTTCCCAAAAACCGTGGAGACAGCGAATGCTCGGGTTTCCACTCATTGTATAACCACTCTCGCACTGGAAAGTGGCAGAGTTAAGGCTGAGCCTTGATATTTTTCCATTTAAAGGTACGTCAGGCTGGCCACAAGATGAACCTGTTTCTATGCAAATCAACAGTTGCGATGATTACAAACATTTTTGTTTACAAAATTAGAATTACCGTTGGAGTTGTATATTTTGATATCGCAAATGGAAGTTTGATTTTGAAATGATATTATTAAATATCTAGCAACGACTGGAGTGATACTGAAACGCAGCAATTTTGGTACGTTGGATTTTATTCTGTGAATTTCTAGGTTTGATCCATCGCTTTGTTTACTAACATAAAAGTGAACCTGGCCAAGTTTGTCTCCTAGTAAACGTAATAAAATTAAATTAAAATAACCTGTATTTGGTGTTAACTGTTAAACTATGTCTAAATAATATTGACATTATTTGAGACATTAATGGACTTAGTATAAAGCAACTTACCATCTTTGATCAGAACTTGCACCGTATTAAATAAGGATATTTGCTCTAAATCAACGTATCCGTGAAATTCAGCCGGTTGAGACACGCAGGTTTCTACGTCATCGTCAGTGCTGAATGTTTTACTGAACCCACTTCTACTATGCTCAGCTCTTTTGTCTTTTGCTAGATTTTTGACTTTAAAAATTCACTGTTAAACTTAATACTATTATTAGTTAAGAGTTTTATTTGACAATACCGCAATTGGGAATTTCGGGGGTCCAGCTGCCGTTTTTTAGGCACCTCCTCCCTCTGGGTCCAACTAAAGTATAACTGCTGTTACATACGTATATTAGTTTATTCTCTTCCATTCTCTCAATGTAACGGTAGCCATTGAGCGGACGACCGGGATAGCCGCATCCCATCCATCCTTCGGGGACGTCGAGAAAGTCTATTTTTATTATAAACAAGTAGCTTCAGTGCTTTAACGAATTAGTTAATTTTAAACTTCAGTGATTAATACCTTTGCATGTTTGTCCACTCGTGCTCCATTCACCGTTCACGCAGACACTTGTCGAGCTCCCATGAAGAACAAAGCCTTTGTTACAATAGTAACCCATTGTCGTTGTGTTTATTTTATATTTTCGGCCATTTGTCGGCGTTTGAGGATCTTTACACTCGACATCAGCTAAAGCCATTTTATTTTACGTTAGTTGTAATCACGATTTGTTTTAGCTTAAATTTTATTCCGTTTGGCTCTTTAAAAACTGAATTGTTCTTTTTTATTTTTTTAATTAAGTTTTTTTGAGTTAAAAGATTATTTTTTAAATGACTGTTTTAAATAAAAGTTAGTTTTTTATTTTTGTAAGTTATTACCAGTATCTATTTACTTATATTGTACGTTACCTTTAATAATGGGTGTGAGTCTTAGCCCAATGAGGATAAAAATTGCCAACAGTTTCATTTTGAAATGCTTAAAAATGTTATGTTTACAGTTAATTTCTATTCGCAAACTTTTTCGACTTAAAAAAAAAAAAAAAAAAAAAACCAACGGAAATATTGCATTAATCTCACAATTTCCATTTTCTTTTTATCCAAATCCTTGTACAGAAATGTCATGGTATTATTTCCTGTAAGCGACCGACAGATTCTTGGAATTTTTATAAAGAAGAAAGCTCAGAAATGCATTATTAATAAACATAATAGATTAAATCTTATTGAAAAACTTTAATCATTTTAGCTGCCGCAATTATTAATCTCGATAAAACGTTTAACTCGATTAAAGTTTGTATTTTGACAACAATTTAGTTGCTAGCGAAACATTTAAATAATAAATAAATTTAACAATTTCTTTTTTGAGTATTTAAAAATTGTTTTATTGGGTTAAAATCCTTCGTACAATTCATTTTCGACACTCACGGAATCGTTCTTATTACGCGATTGTTTTCGGGCTAAATTGCGAAGTTCGATATTAGTTTTATCATTATTTGTTGTTATTAAAAAATTGGCGTAGTTGGGGTCGTCTATGCTCTCGTACAATAGGCTGGGGTCTTCCGTTTCGTCGTTGCGACTCATTTGCGGTTTGGAAGCGGTAACGGTATTGTTGGATTTACCGCTAACCAGAGCTTGCTTCTGTTCATTTTGTTTGGATCGGTGTCTACAAAAATTTTAAAAAACCAGGCTTTTTATTTCTCGTTTAAATAATGAACGATGAAATTTTTTACCGTTTACATAGAAGGAACGCTACGATGATGATGAGGCACAATGCTGCCACTCCCACTCCCACGCCTAATACTATAACATAGAATTCGATTCTTTAAATTCAGTTGGCAAATTATTTTTATTAACTATAAATAATTACTGATATTTTTTGTGTTTTGTGATTGACTTTCCACACTTTCATCCTGCGTTTGTGAATCGCTGATTTTAGTTTCTGGATCCTGACTTATCTGAGGTTGTTCGTAATTAGATTTGTCTGGATTAACGCAGACGGGAAGACTGGTTTCCCAAAAACCGTGGAGACAGCGAATGCTCGGATTTCCACTCATTGTATAACCACTCTCGCACTGGAAAGTGGCCAAGTTATGGTTGCGGTTCGATATTCCGTGTAAAGGTACGTCAGGGGGGCCACAAGATGTACCTGTTTCTATGCAAATCAACAGATGCATAGTCATTACATTTATCATGGAAGCAAAATACAATCCTTATTTTCTGTTTTCATACTATTTCTTTCTCGCAAGATAGAATTACTTATGATTACGGACAGGGTTTGCGTCGATAATTACACTTACCATTAGAGTTGTATATTTTGATATCGCAAATGGACGTTTGATCTTGAAATGATATTATTAAATACCTAGCAACGACAGGCGTAAAACTGAAACGCATCAGTTTTGGCACGTTAGATTTTATTCTGTGAATTTCTTGGTTTGAATCATCGCTTTTATTACTGACGTAAAATCTAACGTCGCCATGTTTATCTCCTAGTAAAAAAAAAATTATTAAAATAATAAAAATATAATTATAATATTGGTTGTTAACTATAAAACAAAGTACAAAATTTAATGTTGACATTATTTGAGATTAAATTTGAGAATTTTATCTTTGCATGCATACAGTATACTGTATACAATAAATTATTACTAGAGACTGGATGTAAAAAATATGCATGGCGAGATTTTCATAAACAAACAAACTAGTCAACCGCCTCGAATTATTTAAGTTTACTGAATTAAGAGATTGAATATTAAACAACTTACCACTATATATCAAAAGTTGTACAGTGTTAAATAAAGATACTTGTTGTAAATCAACGGATCCGTGAAATTCAGCCGATTGAGACACACAAGTCTCTATGTCATCGTCATTACTAAAATATGCTGCGCTGAACCCTCCTCTATTGTGTTGAGTTGGTTTGCCTTTTGCTAAATTTTTGACTTTAAAAATTGTTCTGTTAATTTTATGACTTATTATTTTATTACTTTTATTTGGCAATACCGCAATTGGGAATTTCGGGAGTCCAGCTTCCGTTTGCCTGACACGTCCTCTCTTGTTGTCCAACTAATGTATAACTTTCATTGCAAACATATTTCAGTTTATTCTCTTCCATTTTTTCAATGTATCGGTATCCATTGAGCGGACGACCGGGATATCCACATCCCATCCATCCTTCGGGAACGTCGAGAAATTCTATATTTATAAATAAATAGATTAAGCGCTTGAACGAATTGATTTTAACTTCGGTGATTAATACTTTCGCATGTTCGTCCACTCGTGCTCCATTCACCGTTCACGCGGACACTTGTCAAGCTCCCATGAAGAACAAAGCCTTTGTTACAATAGTAACCTATTGTCGTTGTGTTTATTTTGTATTTTAGGCCATTTGTCGGCGGTTCGGGCTCTTCACCCTCGACTTCAGCTAAAGCCATTTCATTTTATTTTAAAATTTATAATTACTGTTGGGTATGAGAAATGAATTTTATAGAAAATAGTATTAATTTTGAAATTAAAACGGGTTAATTAGCGACATTAGTTTTATCTATTCGTATACCTTTAATGGTTGCCGTCAGTCTTAGCCCAATGAAAATAGAAATAACCAATAGTTTCATTTTAATTGAAGAGGTTTACGAGTGCATTTTTATTTGTAAACTTTTTTTTTTAAAGAAATTAGAGAAATTGAAGCTTTTGTTTCTTATCGAACAATAATTTTTATTTCCTTCTTTCTTCTTAATTTGCGAGTGACTTCACCGACGCGCACGTCCTGTTACCGCGTTGCATATTTTTAGTTCCTTAATAATAATAGTATTTTTAGATCCTCATTTAACGACGTTTTCATAATTAAATTTGATCACAATTTTAATAGAAATTTGTCGCTACTAACTTTTATCAAAATGAAATTTTACTTAAACATTTTCCAATCGATTAAACAACAATAAATTTATATAATTTTTTGTAAACAAAATTTAAAATTTCTATAACAAACGATACAGATTAGCTGAGATAATGTATGATTAATAGCTTACGTAATAATCGTTTTCTACGTTAATCGTATCGTTATTTTCATCTGGTAATATAGGGACCGCGTAATTGCCATCGTCATCATCGTTCGATGAAATTGGCAGCGAACAGTCGGCGTAAACGTTTGACGCTGAGTTTTCATCCGATGCTAACAGATCGGAATATTTTTTCGAATTTAAATTTTCATAAGGATTACTCGCATTTTCCACTTGAGCGCATTCGCTGTGTTGTTGTGATTCGCTGTTAATTAGGTTGCTGTTGGTTTTTTCGCTAGCGTTTTTGCGTCGTCGATCGGCACGGAACCTGCAAATAATAAACTCACTAGAGTTAGCGTGAATATGATTTTTTTTTACCATATGCATTTACCATTTAATGAAACACATTGTTGTGATTAAGATTATACAAGCTGCTACCACACCTACTCCGATACCTTAAAGAAAAACCAAGTTTTAAAAATTCAAGATTAAATTTTTTATTTTTGAGAAAATGTCAGTACCGATATTTGTGTTGTACTCGTCATTCTCTTCACTCTTTTCTTGAGATAAATTACCATTAATAACGTTGGCGTCAGTATCATCGTTGTTTTTTATACTCGTAGATTCAATATCTTTATTGACATCTGTGTTATAGACGTTTTTTTCATCATTTTTGTCTTGTCGAAAAGTATAAGCTACTTCGCTATTCATGTTTACGGTTGTTGCTGGAGTTCTAGTGGTGGCACGTGTGGTTGGGTTTGCTTTGGTCCATCTACGAGTCGTAGTAGATTGTCTCGGCGCTTGAGTTGTAGTAGTAATAGTTGATGGTGTAGTTGGAGAATAATTACACACAGGTAGAGGAAATTGCCATACACCTTTAATGCAGAAAGCACTCTTTTGTCCATGTAACTTATAATTCCAATCGCACTCGAATTCAACAACATTAGAATTAATCGTCTTTATTCTTCCATGTAAAGGCTTATTGGGCCTATCGCAAGCTGTCTGCTCTAAACACGGGAAAGTAATCGTTAATTTTGTAATAGAAATTCCTCATTTACCTGTTGTTTAAGTCTCACATCTTAACTTTTGTTGAGCAACTTTTTTTAAATTTTTTTTATGCATCGTATTTTAGAGTAAAATATTAATCGATAATCTATTCTTTAATTAACAAAAGAAAATTAGAACATTTAACTTTTCTTGTTATTGACTTTTTTTTCTCTTTTTAAAGTTTAATGTCATTTTCATTGAAATGCTCATAAAACTTGGCAAATGGCGGATGAACATTATAAAATAATTACACTGTATTGCAAAAAAAAAAAATTACCATGTGAGTTATATATAGATATTTCGTAAATAGATATAGGTTTCACGGGCCATATAATTAAATATCTGGCTAATTTAAGTTCGGATGGAGTGGTAGATTCTATTTCTTGGAAATTGAAGCTATTAGGCAGTGGATCTCTTTTAATTATCACATTGGAATTGTCGTTGATATACTGTGAGTAGTAGATATAAAGTACGTTGTCTGCGTTCCCTTTTAAAATAAAACAATAAAATTTCATTAAACTCAATATCTGTAAAGCTTTCGACTTTTACATTCCAAAAAAAAAAAAAAAAAAAATACTGTATAGTACATGTGTTAATGAAATACACGTTTGTTTTTTTAAAAAACGTACAGGTATTTTGTTAGCACTGTTGGAAAGTGAAACGTTTTAATAGAGTTTTACTCTATTAAAACGATTACTCTATTATACTTATTTTTAAAATTAATAATTATTGTTCTCTTAAAATAAAATTATCGCATTTTAAATCCCTAGTTTTTTACAGTTTTTTTGCACTTTTGAATTAAAACCGTTGTGGGAGTTAATTCCAATGTTCAGTTTTTAATGCGGCGTTTATTTTAAGTGAAATGTATTGATAATAATTTGCCATACTTTTTTTAAAAAAAAAATAATAGAAAAATAAGCATCTTATAAGACTACAAAATTTAACTAATTTTTAGCTTGTGCTACATTATTAAATGAACTTACAGTTTTTGAAACGGATTTTAAGGATATCAAAGTAGATTTCTTTTTTGAACTCGAATTGAGTATAGGCGCTTTGTTTTAAATTTACAAATGTTGATAAGTCTTTGTCAATCAGTTCTGGGTAACCAATGTCTTTCGCTAAATTTTTAACTTAAAAAAAATATATAAGAATAGTTATTATTATACTGTATAGAAAAACAAATGTTAAGCTTTCCTCTACCGCATTTTGGAATGATTGGGACCCACGCGCCGTTGTTTGAGCATCGCCTTTCTACTTCACCTAGCAGATCAAAGCCGTAGTCACAAGCGTAAGATAATTGCTTTTTGCTATCAATATAAATATAGCCGTTAGATGGATAACCAGGATATCCACATTTCGTCCAATGGTCGAAACCAGCTTTAAAAAGTATTCATAAATAATTATTAAAAATGGTTTCACTCAGGGGTTGAAACCGTAAAATAGGTTTCATTTATTCTCGCTGTGCAAGGTCCTTTCCCTCTCAGCGGTAAATTTCAAAGCTGATTTACCCAAACAATACATCCAACTCCCCTGTTGACTTTGACAATGCTTTAACGGGATTGAACCACGGTAATAAGATTTTTGGCAGCTGAAGTTCATTTCGGCTCTGTTGAGTAGAACTACAATGTCATGATTATTTACAAGTTCAACTGGGAATTCGCACTTGTCTGCAACTAAAATAATTATATGTTAAACATTTGTATTTTTATGCAAAACCATTTTATTAGCACATTTGATTTGAAATTCATAATATCTTAAATTAAAATGCGTATTTTGTATAATAAGTAATAACGCAAAAAATAAATAAATAAATAAAAAATAATCTTTTAAAAATATGATGACTTACATTGACCTTTTATAGTAACTGCTAATCCTAAACCTAGCACAATCCATAATTCTAATGCATTCATTTCGATTAAATATTTCAATTCTATTGACCACATTCGTTGGTTATTTTCTATTACTGTCAACTTATGAATTATTACAAAGTTTACCAATCAGGAACTCAGTTATTTTAATATTTAACTCACAGTTGCAATAAACATTAAAATATATTCTACAGTCTTAATCATTTCCGTTTTCCTGTTTTCTCGCGAATACATCTATGAGTTCATTCCGTTTTTTAAAATTTTCCTAGAATCTATAATAGTTATTATTCCGTCATGTAATAATATAACTTATCACTTCCTATACGTTTTCAATCCTTATATACTTTACATTTTTTTTACCTTTTCGGTAATTTTTTTAATGATTTTTTTAGAGGTTCACAATAATTTGAGTCGTTCGTTTCTTTTATTTTTAATTGACGGTTTTTTTTTTTAGTTTATTATATGCTTTGGAAAGATTTTTTTGACGGTGATCGAATCGTAATTTAAACTATTTTTAATTAGGGATAAATAATTAAATATGATCTTAGTTATTCTTGCTTAGCTATTTTTCACACATCATCAGTTGTTTTTTTTTTCGAGTTTGTTGGATTATTTTGTTAAAATCAATATACAGTGTAGTGATAGTACGGAATTTGAGTTAAAAACGTTCTAAAACAAAATAGTTTTTATTTTATTGAATTACTTTTTTTTAAAAAAACAAAAACTTGTTATTGAAATCTAATTTTTAATAGCTTATTCATGAACGTCATTTTCCACATTAATCTGATCGTTATTCGTTGCTGTTTTTGCTCCACGTAATTCCACAAGTTCTGTCCTATCCACTTTTTTGCTTTTTTGACCTTTGCGTCTACTCAACCTATTCATGAAAGTTTGATAGATATTGCTTTCGATCAGGCTTTTCTTCAATAGGTTGCGATGCTTTCGGTACCTAGTAAAAAAAAAATACGGAATTAATTCACTAAGATTTCTACCGCAAAAATGAGATGTTCTTATGTCTCGTTTTTGCATAACTATTATTATCGGTGGTTAGGAGATAAATCTTAGTTTAAAAGTTGTAACAAACATTGTTGATTACCTTCTGAACGATACGAAGGCCCCAACTATTAACATGATAAAAATGGGCGTTAAACCCGCTCCAATATCTGGTACAAGAAAACAATAATGTTAAATAACGTTCTGTTTGTTTTTTTACTTGAAAATATCATTTACAGATTTTGTAATCAGGCTGGGTTTGCTTTTCATCTTGAGAAGGCTGATCTGTAGTTGTCGATATATTTGTTGACGTCAATTTCGCGAATGAAGACGCTGTTGCCGAAGCGGAACGTACAATTTCTGCGCAAGTTTTTTGCCTTACTTCGCTCGTTGGTGGTTTAAGATTTAAACTTCGCGTTGAATTTAGTTTACACGAAGGTAGTTCGTTGTACCAAACGCCGTCTACGCAGCAGATATTCGCATTTCCAACCATGGTATGACCCTCGTCGCACTTGTAAGTGGTTTGCCCGTAGTTACTAAACAACACTTTTCCATTCAAAATGTGATCGGGTCTTCCGCATAGCGTCTTCTCTAAACAAGTTAAAAGTTTGTTAGCTATACAATTTCGATATCGGATTAGAATAAATACAGTACATACCTTTAGAATAATACACAATTATCTCGCAAATTTGTATTGATTTTGATGACCATATAATTAAGTATTTATTAAAGTCATCTGGTTTATTGGAAGTAACATGCAAGTCTGTTCTATACTTAACGGGAAGAAAACTCCCGTAAATCTCGTTTAGAGATTTATAATCTTTAAAGTTTGATTTTGTGACGTCGGCCTTGTTGGTGACGTATAAGTATATTCTGTTAAATTTTCCTAAAATAAATTACTATGAAGTTTTAAAGGTTGTATTTTTAATTTTTTTTTTTAAATGAGTTAACCTACTGTACCTTCATTAAAGATTAATCTTGCGTTATCAAACTGAACACTTTCTTCAAAATCAACGTATCCATAGAAACCACCTTTTTGGTTCGTGCAAGTCCCTCTCTTCCCATCAGTGCTCAACGTTTTTTGTGGCCTTGTCGGTTCGTGTCTGGTCATCTTTTTCCATGCCAAATTTTTCACTAATTAAATAGATATAAAAAAAAACTAATTTTAAAATGATGTAGTCTTGCATTGAAAAAGCTCACAGTACCGCATTTGGGAATAGCTGGCTTCCAAGTTCCAGATGTTGGTTGACAGGTCCTTTCTTTTTCTCCTATTAACACGTAACCTTCGTTACAAACGTAGCTCACTTTATTTTTTCGAGCAATTTCAATTTTCCGAGATCCGTTTTTTGGATATCCAGGATTCCCACAATCCGTCCAAGTTACAGGAATCTCTTCAACAATAAACCAATTAAAAAATCAAAGATTTAAACGACAAATGTAGTAAACATATATATATTTATTTTTTTTACCATCGCAGAATTGTCCGGTGGCATTCCACTGACCGTTCACGCAGAAAGTCTGAGCATTTCCATACAAATAATACCTATCGTCGCACACGAAACGTCCTTCAAAGTGGTTCATTAAGATGAAACATCCGTTTTCAGGTGGCGTAGGCTGTTTGCACTGCTCATTCGACATTGATAAATTCTCTAAACGAAATTACAATTATTTTGCGTGACTTAAAAGAAAATGAATTGTGGAACCGAACCGCATTTCGAGACAATTGATGTTCCAATGTGTGAACATTTGAGGGTCAAACTGGCATCCCAATCGGAATGGGAATTATTAACATATCCACAATTAGGCCTACCTATTGCATCACCTGCATAAGAATTATTTTCCACATGATTAGAATTTGTTTTTATTAAGTTGATTTACTTAATTTACTGAAAGTATTATTTTTTAGCAATTCGACGGTGTTCTGTACTAAGCTACCAACCATTTAAAAAAAAAAATTATGCTTAAAAATATTGCTCGAATATTTTCGAATACTTTGAGGTTTGGTAGTTTTTTACATAACACTTTCCAGTTGCATCATTATTTTTAAATTAAGATTTGTTTACTCAAATTTACGTAGGTCATATGAAATTTACCTTTAATTGGAGATGCTAAATGGAAGAGAATGAGCATTAGCCACATGAAGGTCACTGCTATCGCTTTAAATACCATATTTTAATATTTTTTGCTATAAATAATTATCATTTTATAAGTTTAAACATTTTTTTTTTTTTTAAATTACAAGTTGTGCGGAGATTTTAAACTCGAGGAAAATATACCTGTATTTTTCTTTACTGTTTTATGTTTCCTGTTTCTTCAGAACTTCATTTGACGTCATTGCTTTTCTAAATTTAATATTTTCGGTAGATACAGTAATTTTGTTTTTTTCAAGGAGGAAAACTTCATAGAGGAAGTTTAATTTCTTTATTAAAGTTTATAAATACCCGTAAAAAATGCAATCCGGATTGTTAAGCTTTGCCACCGGATTTCTAAATCTGGGTTAATTCAAAGTATTTGTACCTACAACCAGCAACTTACCACATACCAGGTTAAGTTGAAATAGACTTTTTCTAAACTAAAGATTAAAAATTTAAACCGACATTTGAAAAATGTGACATGCATCAGTCGGATTACGGGGGGTTCTAGACCATAATAATTTTTGGGGCTCCTTTTATGTTATCCTATTTTGAGAACCCATCAGGAGCACAATTCAATAGCCATAACAATTAGCTCGGCTGAATTAGGTCGTTGCGTTTGGTCTCACTTATTAATATAATGGTTTTAATAATTGATATGAGTTTTCTGTTTTAAAAAAAATATATATGACGACCTAATTAAATACTGCAACTTATATTTTTGTGCGAAGTGTATGGCCCTACGTAACTGCGCTTGTAATGAGACTTTATTTTATTGAGAATTGATTTATATTCTAATACATGTATGCCGTAGCGATATTTTAATATCATCTTTGCTTTCAATATTCAATGATGTACGTGTTCATCATTTGCAGAAATATTAATTATTCTGTTTGCTTTTTCAGATGGTCCAAATCCTTTTTCTACTGAGTGTTGGTCGAAAAAAATCAAAACGATGGCTTCATTTAAATCATCTGCGTGTGAGCTTCCCATGTCTGGCTTCACTCAAAGTGCCCGAAGGTCAATTATTGTTTCATCTTAGTTGAAGCAATCCAGTGGTTAATCTCGCCTGCAGGACTAAAGCCATAGGTACTTAATCACTGTCTGTTGTAATTTTTTTCTAACATAGAAATAATATAATATTGAGTTAACTTATCTTAGTTTTAAATCGAACCTAATCTATTTATAAGAAATTGACAGCTCTAAAAATAATAACATGAAGATGTTATGATTAGGTGATTCAGTTTTTCTTAAACAAATTGAAATTTTCTAATCAGCCATTCAGGAAGCAGCTTAGTAGGAACAATGATAGAGAGCCATCAGAAAGTCTTCCATGTGTTTTTTTAAATCATGCAGTGACCACTTAAATGTGTAGTGTTGTATTGTATTGGATAGCTTATTCCTTTTTCTGATCGGGAACATATACGCCATCAGCTGGTTAACACCGGCTGCCATTTTGGTAGTTTCCACCTATATCTAGGAACTGGTTAAAGCGTTGTCCTGGTATATGAAGCGAAGCATTTATGTGGCCCACGCTGCTTCCCCTTCTCTTGTATTAAAGCTCGCTATGGTTTTATTTCACCATTATGGCTAAAATGTATGTCAAAAATAAGTATGTTAAAAATAATAACATAAAAATGTTATGGTTAGGTCAATTTGTTTTTCTTAAACAAATTTAAAATTAATTTGATAGATATAAATGTTCTAATCAGCCATACAGGAAGCAGCTTAGTAGGAACAATGATAGAGCCCTTAGAAAATCTACAATGTGTTTTTTTTAAATCATGCAGCGACCACTTAAATGTGTAGTGTTGTATTGGATAGCTTATTTCGTTTTCTGATCGGGAACATATACGCCATCAGCTGGTTAACACCGGCTGCCATTTTGGTAGTTTCCACCTATATCTAGGAACTGGTTAAAGCGTTGTCCTGGTATATGAAGCGAAGCATTTATGTGATCCACGCTGCTTCCCCTTCTCTTGTATTAAAGCTCGCTATGGTTTTATTTCACCATTATGGCTAAAATGTATGTAAATAAAAAGCAAATAAGTAACCTGTTCCTGCTGAACTTAGTTATAGACTGCCTAACACAACTTTTCATACGGTATTCTAAAACATTTGAATTCTGAAAATCTTTTTGATTTTTTTAATGTTATCACTAAAGCAATAATAAATAAAATATAACATAAAATTCAGTGAACTTAGTGTTAAGTAGTGTCCAATTTATTTAGATCATTTTAACACCTCTTAAAATAACAAATTTTTAGATAAATCCGCTACACTATTGTAGAGATTTAAATTCGCAATTGGGGAGCGACGTTATAATATGAATGTTAAGGCACAAACATGGCATATGCTATGTAGGCCAAGGTATCAATTTTCACGTTCTTTTTTGCTGTTCAAGTTTTCTTATTTTCTAGGTTTCATTTGGGAATGAATTTGAGAGGGCTTTTATCAGTTTGGATGGAGGGTCGAGGAAGCCATATATCAGGCGACTCAGTCAGTAGCCGTTATATGTCAGCAGAGTGGAGAGAACCATCAAAAAATGGGTGCCATTCAATCTATGTTTGTTAGGTATTAATATATTTTATAACTAATATTACTTTTGTTATTTAGTTTTTTTTTTTTAGTTAATTCTTAGTTGAGACTCTGATTTGTCGCCTAACTTCATCAGGTAACGCAATTTTTATTTCCTAATCATGTACTAGTAAGTTATGTTTGTTTTTACTTTTAGCTGTGTTAAGAGTTCAAAGGAAGCGAAAGTGGAGCCAAATGATTTTCTGCACGTGTCTGAAACTACAGTCAGCGATACATCATTTTAAAGAAGTCAAAACAGAGTCTGGTCGGTTGAAACATGGTGAGAATGCTGATGAGCTAAACTACCAAAGTTTATTGAAGATCAACGGTAAATATATATACTGTATTTTTTAAATTTAATGTATGATTCTTAAAAAAAAAGTAGCCTATATTGTGTATGTTTACTTAGGTGGAAACAGCTGATTTATCCTTGTCTGGACTAAAGTACCGTGTTGACACCTCATCAACACCAAGTAAGCATATTAAATGTTTTTATGTATTTCTCATACATTTTTATAAAATTTTCCCATTTTTTTTTTTTATTAAGGTTTGAAATTTATGAACAACTACGTGGTCCACGGAAAATAAAAAGTTGTGGTAATCTACTTTTTTGATATACTGTATACTAATATAATGGAATTAAAATTAATAGTGAGAAATATTTTGGTGGGGGTTGGGTAAAACTCTTTAGTGCATCACTTTCATGTGGATGTTATTTGTTATTTTAGAATATTTATAAACTTTAATAATAATAATAATAATAGAATATTTATAGGTATAAAAAAGTAAATAATAATAAAGTGTAGGCCGTAGATAACTTATGATTATAATAATTCTTATTATTATAATAGAATGTCTTCAATGGTCTCTACCATCGGGCAAAATTACAAAATTTAATTGATTTATTTTCAGTTGTGTGACGTAGCGATATTTTAATGTGAATTTTGTTTTCAGTGTTATGTATACAATGATGATGTACATGTATCTCCCAGAAATACTAATCGCGCTTGCTCTTTTTAGATGGTCCAACCTCTTTTTTCTACTAAATGTGGAGTTGAAAATAATTGAAATAGTGATCCAATGATCTTCGCAACTTTCTCAAGAACGTGTGTGCGGGCCCAACGTTACTGGAGCTTCTTTAGTCAGCAGGACAGAAAATGATGGTCAACAAGCGAAAAGGTAAACAAAACATTTTTTAAGTTACTTTTATTGCGTCAATGTATTTAAAATGACATAGTCTTGGTATTAATTTTTGTGAAATTGAGTAGGAAGGTTAAATATAGCTGTTGCATTTACGTGATTATTATAATGGGCTAATTATCATCTTCAGATTCTTTGAATAATTGATTTGGCTTTTTCTGAATTTTTCAACTGAATTTTTGTGTGAATTATTGTGGATGAAATTGAATAAGAGCGGTGTTGATAGCTTCAAATATTCCACTCTTTTGCGTTCTAATATGCGAGTTTGCTGTTAGATGGCGCGAAATCTGACGTTGGCTGAACGAATCAATAGATGGCTGTACTTGTACTTTCACAACATTTTCATACTAAAATCTCCACGTCTATATTATGTTGAATCGAGTCAAATATCCAGCCAGAATATTTAAATGAGTACCGGTAGCCTACATCATTTTTATGAAGTTGGTCAATACACGCATATTGCTAGCTACCATCTCAATTTAGTTATTAAGGTGTGTTTTGAAGAGTGAAGTGCGTGATTTTTGTAATTAAAAAGTGCGAACTGCAGTGTTTACGTAAAAACCCATAAAATTTTTTTTTTTTTGGAAACCAAACAAATGTTGCGAGAGGCCAAAGCGCAAACAAGCGTTTAAACCGGTCGAACCGGATTGAGAACCGATGGTGGTTAAGCCTCGGTCATTAATCTTCCGAACGAGTGAGATCACTCTTTGGGTATAGTAGTAAGTTTGAGTTGGATGGAATGAGGTGTTAGAGGGAGATATTCCGATGAAACAAAAACACATTACGAAGTTGAGAATAATTTGTCAAATGGAAAGGGTTAAGGTGTCAGCTAAGCGCTCTCATTTCCGCTTCTGCGCAAATGTTTTCTTTGCATTTTTATCATTGCTTTTAATCATTTGTTGATTTAAAATTCCCAAAGTTTTCTTTAAGTTTAAGCCTCTCCCCCTTCCCTCTCCACCTATTAAAATCTGCGCATCTTTGAAATCTCATTATAACGAAATGTACAGTACCGGTACCGATAGAACGAATCTTTTCTCAGCACAACAAAACTCAATAAACCGAACTTTTCGGTAATACGAAATTTTCCTTGAAACGAGACTCTCAATCAACTGAATTTCTGAAATAATTCTTTGTACGAGTATAACGAGATTTTCAGCATCGATAAAACGAAATTAATTTCATTACAACAAAACTCTCTGCAGAACGAAAATCTCTTTACATGTAAAGCTACTTTCTCAATACCCGTACAACGAAATTTTGAACAGACTAAATTTATGATAAAATGATGGTAATCTCGTTGTTTACAAAATGTAAAAACACGTTTATGCTACAATTAAAAAAAGCTCGTGAATATTAATTTCTTCACAAGCAGACGACATGTTATTAATTGCCTTATTATAAATCGCCCAATTTAAAATGATTATTACGGCGCATCATAATAGACAGGAATAATGCGCGTTTAATCGGAAGTTGTAAATCAACGTAAAAATCTTGAATTTATGAAGAAAAATTGTGCTGCGCGAGAGAGAGATGATGTATAAAGATGCGTTGGTAGCGGAAGTGATGAAAAAGATTAGAAAAAAGGAAAAAAAAGAGAGAGACGGTGCTGCACCTGGTGGAGGAAATAAAAATGGTGTAGGTGGCAATTTGTCATTTTCTCAGAAAACGAGAGCTTAAGAAAACATGTTTTTAAGTGGATCTATCTCCCTTCACGCTGTAGACAAAGCTCTCTAACCGGAACTTAAGCCCTGGCGGTGGATACAACCCGAGTGGGGAGGGGGATAAACAATGACAAAGATGGAGCTTAATTTAATAAACAAAAAATTGGATAAAATGAGATAGATATATTTTAAGAGAAAAAATTAAACACTGCGCAGAGACTTAAACGCTTTTAATACGTGCGAGGGATTTCATTACAACGCCTTACATCATAATATCCATTGTGCGAAGGAAAATTGTAGGCTATTTATTTATTTTTTTGAAGAAAATATGATCAATCAAACGATTTTTTGTTGTTATTTTCAAGGAAATTTTAAATTTATATCGCTAAAACGAGTTTTTTGTTGTTTTTTTTTTTTGGTTGCAACTTTCGTTTAATAATATTATGGTGCAGTAAACCTTCGGTTACCCGTCAAATATTTCTTAAGCAACATCTATTCTTTCTAGAAAAAGAATGCGTTTTAAGAGCTCATTTTTTAACTGTGAATGCACGATATTTGCGTGTAAAAATGTGGTTTTGTATAGAGCGGAATGGGCATTAAAATCTTTGTTTAAAAATGCAAGGGGTAAAAATGATCTGTTAAGGGGCAGCAAACACCACATTTTTTTCTAATTTTAAGAGTCTCGTACCTCTATTCAACTTACTAAAAAAAAGTAGCACTATTATGCGAACTGAAACCCGGATCAGCACTAAAAACACTGATTTTTTTTTATATTTCAACTCGAAAAGTGGATAGGTAGAGTGATCCGCATGCATGTATTTCTACATACCCTGCGGTAACGCAATAATAATTGTCTTTTATGCATACAGTAGTTCCAAGTTTTTTTTGTAAAAGAACTTAAAAAGATAACTGACAAAAATTTTTTTTTTTTTAAGAAATAAATGTTTATTTGCATTTATATATTATGCAAAATCTATAGTTGAGCTATTGAAACTTATCGGCAACTTTTGCAATAATTTTTTGGTTTTGGGGAAACCCACGCTTTAACTTAACGGTATAATTAAGATGAGTTGCCATGCAAGCTTAGCACATATTTTTTTTATTTTAACGAATGAAAATTTTTTATTTTCTTTTAATGTTTTTTTTTTTTTTTTTTTGGATGGTTAAAACAAATTTATTTTATAACAAGTATAAAGCTTTCGGCTATAAGTATGTGCATTTCCATTATTTTAGTTCTACATTTTTCACTCAAATATCGAATCTTTATTTTTTGCAAACATTTTTGGCTTAAAAATCAAACTTTTAACTTTTATTAAGAAAAAAAAAAAATTTGAGATTTTTTTTTTTTAAATATTTTTATTTATTAATTTTTAAAAGAATCAATTGTCAATATTTCATCATTCAAACATTGAAAACAAAATCAGCGTGACGAAATTATCAGCGTCGAGTTTTAATATTAGTTGTGATTTATCAGAGTTCATTATCAGATATTTTTACCCGAGTGAAGAAATTCAATCGTTTGGTTCCAAAAAAACAACAACAATGTTATTTGAAGGTCGGAAAAGACAAAACAGCGAGTAAAGCAAATGCGAGAAGTGTTCGTTTTTGTCGGAATTCGTTAAATGAAGCGTAGCTCAATCAAAGAACGAAATTTGATCTGTAAACAAAACTTCTGATTACTAACCGAATTTTGCACGCCCTATTGTAAACATCACAACACGTACACACAAAAAAATAAGAAAAAAACAAGAACAATGAAAATTGAGAACAAAAAAATAAATAAAATAATTGATTTTGATAACTTCATTTTTCCACAAAAAAAAAATCAATTTTGACATTAAAAAAAAATAAATGGTGGTGGTCAGCAAATTTCTTTTCACTCGAACAAAATAATACTTTTGTGAGACAATTGGGTGGCTTAGCCTCACCACTTATATTGGTTGTTATATTGGCTCATATCACTTTTATTGGCTGTTCAAATACTTTTTTTTTTGACTGTTAAATAGAAATGTTAAATCTAGATTAAGTAATTTTTATTTTATTTCAATCGCACGATTTCTGTAAAAAAGTGAGCAGGAAGATTATTGTCCCGGGAGGGGGGGGGGGGAGGATTTAATGTCCGAGGAACAATACTTCTCAGGAGTTTCGGCTGTTGATTTAAGATTAAATCTCAGAAAGAGAGAAGAAAAAAAATGTCGGGTTGCATTTTCATCGTTGGCTAAAAAAGTAAATAATGTGTAGCCTATATAAAAAAAAAGTATCGATTAATCGATATTACGGATAAATAGATGATAAAAAAAGCGCGTGAGGGTGTCGCACGTGAAATTGATGAATCGCTCATCAACGAGGCTCGTGCTACGTCGCATCTCAACTTTTTTTTTTATTATTATGTGTGAGATTTTTTTTTTTTACTCGACCTAGAACAATGCGCTTATTATGCGCGGTGACGTCATCAAGTGTCGGAATGATAATTACCCAGCGCAACAAAAAACGTGCTTAACACTTTCATTCTCTATCGATAGACGGTTTTTTTTTTCTCCGGTTGAATGTCGGTATAACGAAATTTTTTTTTTATTTAAAATTTCCTGTTTTATCCAACGATTTAGTCGTTCAGTGCGTTAGCTTATGACGTCACGATGTTTTAGTGTTACCATGACGTCATCGGGAATAATAATTTTGTAAATAAACGTGATTTCGTTTTGATTGATGATTCCGAATTTCTCTTTTTATTATAACAATAGCGATAAAAAATGGAGCAACAACAATTGAGCAACAGCAATTCAGTTTTTTTTTTAAAAAATGTGCGCATGCGCAGAACTATAATATATGATATTAATTTTTGTAAATTTGCTTGTTTTTATTTTATTTTATTTTTATTAAACGTTTATTCTCAAACCAGATTCTGCAAAACTTGTTTTATAGAACCCGAGCAAAACCTTACGCAATCTCAATGTAAATTTTGGGGACCAACAACATAGATTTAATAATTAAAAATTAGATTACTAGGTTGGCAACAGAAATGTTTTCAGTTGAAAAGTTCGTTATACCGACATTTGAACATGAAAGAGTCATAAACACAAGAAGCCACTTTTAATCACACTTTTTCCAACAAAACGCCATCATCATTTTTTTTTTTCTCCCTATCATCTCCATTTTTAGCCATTAAAATTCCTCGGCGGCAATTTAATCGACGCGCGGCAAAAAAAAAAATAAATAAATAAAAATTTTTTAATTAAACTTAAGCAAAACAAAATCTCGTCCAATTTCATTTGTCACATCTAATTACCACGCGAACAGCTTTTGGAAAGTGTGGAAGTGGGTGTCGCGCGCATCGAGTTTGTGTGTGTGTTTATTACTATAATTTTTATTGGTTGGAATGATGACGTCGTTTTCCCCGCGCGCACGTGCAATTCGTGGCGGGCTAATTTCCTTCAATAATCATAATAAGTGAATTATGGGAGTGAGAGAGAAAGAGAGAGGAGTTGGTGGAGCGAAAGAATGTACTTTTCCTTAATATAAAAAAAAGAATTGAATTTCAAAGACAGGAAAAGTCAACGTCTTATTACAACAAAACAAAACGAAAAAAAAAGAAAAAAAAAAGCAATTAAAAAAAAAATGTTAATTAAATAATTTCTCTCCAAAAATTTTTTGACACGTGTTATGTGCGACATTTTTTTTTTTTTCGTTAAAGTTTCAATTACTTTTTGTTTCTTAAGCGAGTTAATTACTTTTTTTTTGAGTAACAAAAACTGACTTTTTTTTGCTAAAGAAAAAAAAAACCTCCCAAGATTAAATAAAAAGGCTTTAAAACAAGATCACTAACTTTGGTACTTTCACCCTATTTTTTTTTTCTCCACTGTTATCATTCTGGCTTAAAAAATAAAATGTTTGTGCGCATGCGTAACTTCCAAATTATACTTAACAAAATTAACATAAAATTAGAACTATAATTTTTTATTTTTTGGGTACTGGTAGCCATCACATAGAATTATTAACACGGTATAAAAAGACACTTTAAAATCCAAAATAAAATCGAGAAGATTAAAAGGGTCTACAACAAGATCAATAACATGGCACTTTCATTCTATTTTATTTCGCCCAATGTTATTCTCATTCCAGTTTAAAAATTAAAGTTTGTGCACATGCGCAACTTCTAAATGCGTATCTAAGTGCGGGTATAAACACACTTGAAATCCAATATAAAACGAGAAGATTTACAAACAAAAAATCTCTAAATCTTCTTCCGTTGGCAGCTTAAATAATTATTACAAACCGTTGTGTGACAACTTGTAATAGAAATGAGAGCGTGATACTCGTCGGACTTAATTAGGAAGCTCGGGTTGGTTCTAATTAATGATTTTCGGTAGCCAAGTGCGGAAGTCCGTTTTGTTACTTGAACCCAACGCTCGCTTAAATTTTTAATTAATATCGAAATTGATGATATTTTAATGAGTTTGGCGTGCGGCAGTCTCATTCCTGCCTGTTTTTCTATTATTAATTACATTTTAATACAATTGCTAGAGGGGAGAGGGGGGGGGGGGGGGGAGTGTGTTTACCGCGGCGGCATTTTTCTCGCTGGGAATATTGACATTCGTTCGTCTCATTTAGCCGGCGTGACGTGCTCGCTCGAGCGTGCTGCATAGAGCTATTAGAGCGAGTGGACAGTGGTCATGCCGATTGATCACGCTCGGCCGGACCGATAAGTAAAAAGGAACGGACCCCCCCTTCGGTTAATGGCCGTTGGGAAATCACGCTTAATTTGAAAACAATGAGAGGTCAAATAAGATGACCACTGCCATCACTGTCCTCGTACCATTCGATTTGACTCTCGGACGATGATTAAACATCACGGTGTGGGCGAGTTGGGTGACGAGTAAATAAATGATAGATAGAGAACGTCGTTAGGACATGAAAATATGAAGCCGGAAACGTCATGAAAATAACCGGAAATGTATGATGAGAATCGAGGATGAAAGGTCGGAAAACCGTACATTTTTTTTTTTTGAGTGTGTGTTTTCTATTTTGAGCTTGTTTTGTTTACATTGCCGATGGGTTTTTGGTGGCGCAAAATTAAGAGATTAAATTTTGCTCAAATAGGTTTTTATGTGTAAAAAACTAAACTGCGATTTAAAAAGTTTCCATCTCGACAAAAACATAGTTTTTATTTTAACTCAACAAAATGAAATTGAGCAAAAACAACGGGGGGTTTTTTTTTGATGGTCAAGAACCAAGTTTATAATTAAGTAAAAACCAATTTGTGGTGAGAGTAAGAACCAACACAAGTCACATTTGAGAATTGAACTAGAAACCCATTGACTTTCATATACGAGCATTTAATGCAATAAACTTTATTTTTAGAGGAATTTACAGCCCTATAAAATGCGTCTAAGTTGAGTTTTATTAAAATTTACCGTCATCCGTTATACGCGTCATACAGTGTGTGATAGTCGCGACATTTTGATTGCGGTGTTTTTTTTTTTTTTTTATTCTCATTATTAAAAAAATAATTTTTTTTAAAGGCCAATTAAAGTTATTTAAGGAGTTTGAAAATCAATAATTGCATGGCATTGTATTTTAATGATATAACAGGCAGAAATAGCTTTTAATGAAAATTCATTGTATAATCCGAAATAATAATAACGCGATATGAGTTTTTTTTTTATATATAATTGCGCATGCGTGGCTTTCGTGACCAAAGTAATGAATAGTCAACCGAAATGATAGATAAGCTGCGTTTTAATAATTCCATTTTCTTATTTATTGATTTTTTTTGTTGTTGAATTAATTGTTTAAAAGTGCAAAAAATTTATGTCTTAATGTTAATTAGTCATAAAAAAAAAAAGAAAAGCAAAATGACAAAATTTAATTGATTCACTATCTCAAAATTATTTTTCTCGTGCATTTGCATAGGAGGAAAATATCATATAACTTATCTATATTTAGCGTAAAATTTGCTTTGATGTAGCGGTACGTGTTCGCCACTTGCAGAAATACTAATCGCGCTTGATTTTTCAGATGGTCCCGAAACTCCTCTTCCGAATAATGACAACTTTTGGGAGTGTGCTTTTTCCTTCTCAACAACGCGTGAACCGGCATCTACTTCGGACACGAGTGATCGTCTAGCAAGAAAAGGTAAACAAACATTTTAAATTTATTTTTATTGGTTCAATATACCTAATTAAGAAATCAGTTAATTCGATATTTTTGAGAAATTCAGTGGGTTGAATGATTAAATATCGAATACAAAAAGAGTGATTAGCCTTAAATTGAGCCTTAAAGTTGAATTCAACTTAAAACTATAATAACATTTATTCTCTGAATATCCCGCGTTTAAATAATTGTTTTTCAAACTGAATTTCACGTGAATTATTGTTTATGAAATTGAATAATAGCGGTGTTGATAAATTCAAATATTCCACGCTTTGCTTTCTTAAAATTATGTGAGTTTGCTGTTAGATGTACACATTTTTTTAAAAGCGCAGAAAACCTATATCTTAATGCTACTTTAAGTCAATCAAATATTGTGTTTACGTGTATAAGAGAATGATTATAAAAAAAAAACTTTTCGTTTGAAATTTTTTATTGCAATTATTTTTTTTTTTTTAATTATAAAAAAAAGGGGAGTGTAGATAGAAATTTAATTGCGCAATTAAAAATTAACAAATTAAAGTTTTTGAAGTAAATAGAAAATTGTATTATGTTGGATTTTCTATCTAATCAAACAGAAATAGAGTTTAACGTTGTAAACAGTACAATTATCATTTATTTACCGTAAAAGTTTGACTTACGTTAATTTTTTCTCCGGCATTTTCACCAGATTTTTAACATTAGCGTAAGATCATTAGTTTTAATTGAATAATATTCACCTTGTGCTTACTACCTCTAGGCTGTGACGCAGATGTTAGTACAGTGCGTTTGCAAATAAAATGCATTCTTTATAAACATCGTATTACAAAAACACTTTTTTTTTTTTTTGGGGGGCTAATAAAATCATTAAAAAAATAAAATTTCTTAATTAAAAATAAATATTTAGAATGGAAATTTAAAAAAACACTTTTGTATAAAACGTAAATAACGTCAAAACTTAAACATCTATTAATATTAAATCGCAAAAATTTAATTTAAAAAAATTTAAAAAAAAAACGCTAGAAACTAAATTACTTCATAGATGTACTGTACTTATAAAAACAACTTTTATTTGCCTTCTTATAACTTAAAAGTTTTTACCGTAATGAGTGGATTCGCAAACTTTGCTTTGGGAAAGCGGTTGGCGAAGTAAATCGTATGATACTAGCTGATCCGTTCAGCACTATCATTGTTTTATGAAGGGAAAGAGAAAACTTTTTAACTATAAAATAACAAATATTTAACATAAAAATAGTATCTGATTAAAAGTTCTAATTAATAATTCACTTTTTATCTAAGAGTTTATTTGACTAGTTAAATTGATTAGCGTGCTGTAATGTTTATTCAAGTGATTAATTATTAGGAAATATGCATACAGCGCTTTCAGAGTTTTGCAGATTTCAATTACAATTGCTGAAAACTTTTATAATATGTATTATTCACGTTATTTAAACTTGCAAATTTAACTTTTAGAATTGCATGATAAATTTTAATTGCAAATACATGTAATTACTGTTTTAATGGTTTTAAGCTAATAGATTAGCACATTATAGCGTCTGTTTTTGCATTTATAACGGTGATATTAATTTTATGCGTAAGATTTTTTTAAATTTAAATATTTAATGTTGGGTCTTTTTTTTGTGGAAATCTGTTGTTTTAATACTTAATAAGGATATTTTAGTAGCCGAAACTGATATTTTAACTGCAAAAATGACCGAAAAAAGTCGATTTTTTAGTAGTTTAAAGTAACGTATGTTTTTTGTAGTTTAAAAAATGTTATTTCAGTAAACAAAATTTGAGTTTGTGGAAATATTATCTTTAGGTATCTGTAAACAATCACTAGAATTTATTATTCAACTAAAAAATCTAATTTATGCAAAAAAAAATTTGTTAGTTTTTTTTTTAAAAAATGTTGAATAATTTTCTCCTAGAGTGCATACGCAATAACAATCACTTAAGGGGTTACTTATGCATAAGCGCCCATCTTTAGTTTACCGTTTTTATTGAACGTATTCTCCGAAATGATATTCCCTCCTTTCATATTATAGAGATATAGAGTACACGTAGTAAAGAAAGCGTTTGGAAGAACGTTAAAGTCCGAGCAAAGAGCGTTGAAATTTACGTAGAAGTTTTCGATAAACGAATAAATTTCAAAAGGTTAAAATGACGATAGAAAAAGAGAAATTTCATCTCATGTGAGTTTTATTGTAAAAATCAAATTTTACTTTTACGTAATTCATTTTCTTTTAGAAGGGAAATTCTGTCTCAAAAATTTCAGCTCGTAAAAATATCCTGACAAAAGATTAGGGAAAAACCACCACTACTATTCGTACTACTACCTTAAGAATTTCCGACATTTGGGGGGGGGGGGGGGGGGGGGGGGGGGGGGGGGGGGGGGGGGGGGGGGGGGGGGGGGGGGGGGGGGGGGGGGGG
>JAQGAZ010001668.1:0-25928 GCA_034692225.1 Polydesmus complanatus
TTTAACTCTATTCTAGCGGCCAGGAAAAATTGTAGAACCTTAACGTTCCCATCTTGCCCCACCTTCCCCTACATGTACGCATATCACTTTAACGAAATATTAAAAAATGCTGGTTTGGGGAAAAAATTAAAAATTCACGTCATGATTCTGACTTATGAATGCAGACTTAATTAACTGCTGCAAAATAATTACAACATTTAATTAAATTTTTATTAGCTGAAAGAATGAACAATAATTACCGGTATGGTTTATTTTTTTTTAAACAATAATTTTAAATACGATATTCGTTCGGATTTTTTTAAAACAAGACTGTGATAATAATTTCTTGGTATAATAGTTTGGCGGTGAGTTTTTTCAGATCAATCAATACGTGCGTTTTCACACTTCGACGCGGGGAAAGCCCTATACTGTGTTATCTCGTTGCTATCGAATTTTTTTTTTAAATCTAGGTACAGTATAAAATTTTGCTCGTTCTTTCTAAAAACTAGAACACAATGTAAATTAACTTTAAAAAAATTTAATGCGCACGCGCAAAATCTTTTTTATTTTTTAATCATTACATTATATTTTATTATTTTTGAGTTACAACGTAGATTTACAAACTGAGATCAGTGTAAAATAAGTTTTAAATAAAACCATGATTAGTGGATTTTCTAATCTAGATTTAAAGCAAATTATTTTTGATTTAAAGTTTTTGAATCTTAATTAATTTTGAGAATTTTTTAATCGAGTTTTAATTTTCCAAAACAAGGTTTAGGTTTTTATCTTTTAAACTTGATTTCGATCTCTTTTTTTATAGCAACTAAGAACTTATCTAAATTACTCACATCGTTTAACAAATTGAGATGTAAATCGAAGCTTAAATTAAACTTGATAGCCGGATTTTGTAATCTTCGATTAATCGACTAAGAAAGAAGCGCTACTAAACCGGATTAAAATTTTTCAAGCGAATATTAATAACAATTTTTTTAAAAATAAGATCTAAGCGATTATTTTTATACCGAGTGTCCTAGAAAGTACGTTCCAATTTTGTTGTTAAAAATGAAACTAACAGAGCTAAAAATTTAAAGATGCATTTTATTGAGAAACTCAGAAATATTTTTTTTGACTATAAAATAACAATTATTTTGTTACTCGTAATTAAAAATAATTTAAAAAAAAAAAAAAAATGACATTTTACCATAAATAAAATTTCTCATTAAAAACGTTTCGATGGCAAATTAAAAATATTTACAAATAAAATAAAAGTATGAATTTTAAATAAATTTTTTCCAAAATTATTTAGGATTTAAAATTATGTATGTTTCAATGCTCTCTATATTTCAAAATGAATGCTTTAGCTGAGTATACAGTAATATGGAAAGGTTTATAACAAGCAAATGAGATGCGCAAGTCTAGCAAATGGTGCACATTTCGAATGACGGAAATTGGAAAGTACGTTTTGGAACCCCCGATATAAAAACAACTTGTATCAGTGCGTAAAACGAGATTTAAATCAAACTAGATCACTGGGTGACAACGACCGCAGCATTAAATCACGTTAAGTATCATCTAATTATACGAATAAAATTGTCTACTATTTAAAAAAAAAGGGGGGAAAGAAAGTACAATATAATTCTTTATTTAAAATAACGTGATCATTAGTAGTACTAGAGCAGAGTGAAAGGGGATTGTGAAGTGTTGTTGCTCCCTGACATCCTTCGCGTTAACATCGGCGTATTGAGTGATTGCCTAAATAGGGGGCGCTGGTGTGTGTGCGTGAAACATTAAGCGAAGGGCGTAAATGCGCGATGGTGGTTTCTTCCGACGAAATAAGATGGGGGCTAAAGGAGAGAAGGAAATAAAAGTGGGAGGAGTCGGTGCGCGAGTGAGGAGAATGCGAGGTTGAAATAAAAAGCGGAAAAAGAAGAAGGAAACAAGAAGAAAAGAAAAAAAAAAAAAAGATGGCAGGCCTAATTGTAGAATAATGGGCGTCGAGGGAAACATACGGACTAAAGCCAAAAACTTAAAAGGGATGAAAAAAGATGATGTCGTTAAAGAAATAGAAAGCGAGAGTAATGGCGGCTGAGAAAGAGATGGAGAGGGAGAGAGAGAGAGAGCGAGTAATAATAGGACTTCTCTCCTCGTTTTAACAGCCTATAATTAAAGTTTTAACAACTGAAATAAAAAGTGGGAGCATAGAAAAAGTTGGATCGAAGCTTTTCATTAGTCATTCACGCTTCTACAACTTCGTTCGCCCGGTCACATTGTCTTTTAATTAAATATTTTATATATTCAAGGATCAATTTCTCTTTTATTATTATTATTTTTTTTAAAGGTTGCGAACGCTACACGGTGTCCGCTTAATCTTTTGGTAGAGATTTACATAAAAGGAAAGGTGGGGATTAAAAACGAGAGAAAAGGCGAGGGGTGGGGAGGGGATTTATTTTGGCGTAATTAACGCATTTTCAATCGAGTTTCTATGTATACAAAATGGAGATTTTAAAAAATGGGTTTTGTATGTACTGTAGAACCTTGAATGATGGAAACTTAGCGCGGTTGCTCGGATCACATGCAGGGTTAATGTTGCTGTTGCCTAATCGAATTTAATAACGTAGAAACTTAGTTTGGCTTAATAGAAGATGAAGAAAAAAAAAAAAAAATACTATATTTTTATTTGCATAAAAGTTATTACACTGTACTAATATTCATATTATTATGCGGCGATAAAAATTGACTTAATATCGTTTAGAGTGTTGAAGATTGGGCAACGCGTTTTTCGAGATGGTTTTCTTGTAATTATATTATAGTCTGCTGCATATAAACGTTAATCTAATTTCGCTTTAACGTTAAAATACCGATTCAAAAAGATGCTGGAGAGTGCGGGGTTAAGCTTATTTCCTAGTTCTTGTGCTTTACGTTCACTTCTTACGTCGTCAGAGTTTGGAATTTGTAAATGATTAAATAAGTTCCAAACTCTGACGACATAAGAAGTGGTCTTAAGTACTGTATATGACTGAAAAAAAAAAAAGCTTAACCGCAAAATCTCTATTTAAGAGTTTGCGTTTACGCTGTTTTTACATGTTAAGTACTGTTTATTAAATCGCAATTGCATGCGTATGCCCCTGTAGTACTGTAATTTAAAAAAAAATTCATTAGCATTTTTGTGTTGATTTGTGTTCTTGTTTGGTCATTTTTTTGGATTTTCCGCGAAATTCAGAGTCCGCGATTGCTATGCCAGCCATTAGCGCGGATGTTTACTGTTCGAGGTGTTTGGGATGGTTTTTAGTTTTAAAATGATTTGTGAAAGCCAATGAAGTCGACTCAGTCGAGAGCTTCAAATGATTTCTTTTATATACAATAAGTTAAAAGCCGTCAGCGTTGTCAGCTACAGCATTGTTTTGCTCAAATCTTTGGAAAGAACATGATTTAAGTAGGAGGATTAAAGCGGGTCGTTTAAGCGGAAATGATGGGTAGATTATTGAACTACAGTAGAATTTATTTATACTGCATTATGTTGAATTAAAAGAATATTTTGTGCTCCGGAGGTGATAACTGATAAGGCACTTAAGAAAAGCCGCACATTTTTTTTTTATGTAGTTTAATCATTTTTTAATTAAACAGTGACGTGAAATTATGACATCAAACTCATAAACAGAGCAAAAAAAAAAAAAGCCGTAAACTCAATCATCAGTAGCCTACTCTTGAAACCACTATTTTTATTAGTTGGGATTAGCTGTCAGTTATCAAATTTATATATAGAATTTTGTTTTCAGTTGCTATCGATGCATTTAAAGAGAAATATCCGTAACATCAAATTTTTGTGTGCTAAATTTAATATTATTTTTAAGGAAATATTCAACACTGAAAAAACAAATGCTGGAGAATGTAACGTCGAGAGTTTGATGTCAAAATTTGTGCTGCCAACACCATTGTGTTTTAATTAATTAAAGCTTCGAGAACGACAACAACCATGAATTGTCGTGAATTTGTTACGCGACTTATTTTTTAAAAAAAATTTCTTTCGAATGTTGAATTTTTAAAAAGTTGAAACGCTAATTTTTCATTTCAATACAATTATTTTTGATGGATTTTTTTAAAAATAGAATTGTGGTATGTTTACTCAAACAAGGAAAGTTTTTTTAAAAAAAAAAAAAAAAAAAAAGATCTAATAGCCCCAAACAAGGTTATTATTTTGTTTACATTTTTTGAAATTATTATTATTGTTTTTCCCACTAAAAAAAAGAACGCCATGTGCGTTCATTTTATTAATTAAAATTCAGTATCGCTGGTAGGCAGAAAACATAATGACGCGCAAAGAATGCTATTTTATTTAATTTATTTTTAATGAAAGTGATTTAAATTATGAAAATAATATAGAAATGGTGGGTGTAAAAAAAACGAACTCTTAATTGAATTAATATTAAGTACTTTTAATAATTTATGTATTTTAATGACATTGAAATACTTTACGAGCATTATACCCACTCACAATGCCTGGCTACGTCGATTCTAACTTTATCGAAATTATTTATGCCTCCTGCGTGCGTTGATGCCGAAGAAGAATATATACCGGTACTAATCACAATCATAATAGAACAATTATTATTAAATGTAAAAAAAAAAAAAGTTTATTAAGATAAAGTTTTTCCAAAAGCTATTAAAATATTTAAGATTTAATACTAATTCGGGTTCTTTTTTTTTACAAACACCCGTGTAGGCCTACAATATGCTAAAATTAATTATTGAATTACAATTTTGTTTTTGATTTTCTTGTAGTACAAATCTCATTAATGTTCAATCGACAGTTAAAAACTAATTATATTTTTATGATAAATACTATTGTATCAAACATTTAAGTCGAAATTGGTTCTCCGTCATCTATATTGCCTAATAATAAAGCGAAAGAGAGTGTATAATAATTATGTGAGGGGGGGAGAGAGAGTGGCCTTTTGTAAAGGGTCCTTACAACATAAGTGACTTATTATCAACACTTTAATGACCTCATTAGACCGCGAGAAAGAAAATGATTTTCGAAAAATTGTTTCGCTTCAATAAAATTAGCTGTTAGATTGAAACGAATTGACGAAAAAAATAAATAAATAAATAAAACAAAATAGAAGAAAAAAAAAAGAGAATAGAGAGAAGAAGATGGAAAATGTATATTTCTTAGTTAGTGCCAAATGCGACGGTGAGATTATTCCGTCGAGATTCCTATACTGTACCCGTTGTAGTAGAAATTTATTTAAATAATAAGTTGAGGTTTATTTATCATGCAGCTAATTTAATTACGATACAGACAGTTGGCATTTATCTCGAACGCAGATGGCGGCCTTTTCTCTTATGTTCTACTCCCTGCCTAGTATTGTACGGTATATATAATTCTTTCGTATTTATTTTTTGATTTTTTTTTTTTCTTTTTCCTTTTTTGATTTTTATTTATCTACAAATAAGCCTTCGAGTTTTGTTATTTAAAATAAATTCTCAACTCGCTAAATTTACTTTCATTAGTAGTGACAGAGAACAGAGTAATCCGCGCAATTCGATGAGACAAGAATATATACACACAAAGTAAATCCCATGGCATTTAAAATGTCAAAAATTTTATGACGCATTTACTATGTAAACCTCGCGAATGAGTTATTGTGGAAAATAAACAAAAAAAAAAAAAAAGTAATAATAATCCTCGGGAAAATGTTTATTTTCTCTCGTCTACTTCGCAATCAATCCATTCGAGAGAATGGAAGATAAGGGCGAGAAAAATAATCAAAATATACTCTTTAGGTAAATTTTCACGCTCGATTAAGGTTTTTACTACGTGGAAATATTTGGAGCTACTGTAACTCGGGTGTAAACAGTTTTCGGGTTTTATAAGGTACAGATTTTTGCTTCAAATTCGATTTTTATTATTATTTTTTGGAGGGATTTGAAATTATAAAGTCAGTTTTGTTTTTCTCAAGATTTTGATTGGGTATTGATCGATTTTTGTTTTAAAAAAAAAATTCTTTATAATTGTGTGGTTAATTGGGGATTTTATTCTTATTTAACTTTATTTATTATTTTCATTGATTATTCGTTCAATTGGGAAAAACTTCTGTACATCTATTTTTTGCTTTGAATCTTAAGGAATGTTTCCATAATGGCGGAAAACAATTTTATTTTGATATTTAGCATAGAAAAAAATTCAGTATTATAGAAAATAAGTCATTTTTCTACCAATATGAAAAAAAGAAATAACATTAATAACTACTGTATTTACTGTAGCACAGATAAAATGATTTTTAATTATTTAAAAACTTTTTGTTATGGGTATTTAGTTGCATAGGTTCGAATCGAAAATGTGAAGATGCAAAGCGAAAACTAATGCTAATTAAGTAGATATTAAACCGCGATTTTATTTTATGCAGCATACGAGTACATACTTATTATAATTAGCCGAGCGTACATTTTAGATGAACAAATCTAAAAATTATTATTTAAAAATTTTTAATTTTGTTAATTTTTTTTTTTATTATTTACGAGTTCAAAGTAAATAAACGAAATAATAAAATGAAGAGACAATTTGATTTATCATTTTGAATAGTCATTTGAATTGCTAATGTCTGTTTTTGGAAAACATGCAGTATTAAGTTTCGCATTTTAAAAGCTTTAATTTTTCAAATGTAATTTATTCAATTTGAAGTGGCGCGCTCGGTTTGCAACGTAATTAGCATGCAGTAGTCGGATTTGCATGATGTATTCTAGTAGATATAAATTTACTACCGGCGCATAAAATCTCTTTTTTTTTTAAATACGTAATATTGATTTTTTTAAAACATTCAATATTTTTTTATAAACACTATTTATTACACGATTTAACGTTAAAAATCAGACGATTTTATGGACTACAACTCAATCTAGGTTGTGATCTTATTTTCAAAATAAAATAAAATAAAATCTCGTAAAATAAAAACTAGCAAAACTTTAAATCAAACTTTGGTCATTAAATCTCGATTTGGCAAGAAGTTATTTTTTCAATATTTAACTAGTTTGCGGAGGTGTTAACGCGCGTGCTGGGGCGCTGATTGAAGCTATAAAATGCGTTTAAAAGTCGTATAAGGTTAAGGGTATGAGGTGGGCAAAAGCTTATTTTTTATTTAGTCGTAACGAAATGAAGTGAAAGAGGTTGTTTATGCACAAGGAACGAGCGAGAGAGAGAGAGCAGTAGACTGTAGGAGCTGCAATTAATCCATTCCACGCATTTCACCACTTGGTTTAATTTTCGCTATTCGTTTTAGGGAGCATAGGCAAAGTCATTAAATATTTATGCTCGGCACTTGTACGTTCCAATTAAGTTCCGCCGCGTCGAATATACACTCTCCGCGTCAGCGCACCCGTCCGCCCGACCCCCGCGCCCGCCTCACTCTTAGGATTAATTTCACGACATTCTTACTCGTGTACAACTTTATAAGAAGTCGTTTGTGGTGACTTGATTGATGTTTTAATTTCATTTACGTTCATCCAGGACCGGAGTTTTTAGTGGTAGGCGTCATAATTATTGCGCGAAATCGGTCTTTGGTTCAAAGAAAGTTTTTTTTTTAAAGTAGCGCGGGGATTCTTTTTCAAATTTATGATACTTAAAATTACCGAAATTTTAGAAAAGGCTAAATTTCTGCTTTTTAAAATTCCAAAACATCTTAAAATTTTGATTTTTTTTAAATTTTATCTTTTCAAATTTTTAATAAAATCTCTTAAATTTTGACTTTGTTGATTACCAAGAAATTCTATATTCCGATTTGTTAAAGTCTCGCCAAAGCCTATTATGTTTTTACTTCATTAAAATTCAAAAAAAAATTAAGTTTTAACGTTACAAAAGTCGCGAAACCAAATTCACAAAAATTCAAACTCCGTCTAATCAAAATTCAAAAAGTAAGATAAAAATTGACTGAAAAGATTATTATTTTTTTTTAATAAATGAATTTACTAAAATGATTGGTAAATAAATTATTTTCGAAACGAAATTTTAACATCTTAATCCTGATTAACGAAAATTCTGACGAGCGAAACAAATTAAAATCTTGTCAACCAAAAAACTCTTAAATTAAAATCTTATTAACTAAAATTCATAAGATTAAGGCGTTTTTCGATACCGGTATTTGAATTTTTTTTTTTTTTTAAAAGAGCTTTTGATTAATAAAATTGCCAAGGGCCTCAAAACTCCCTAAATCCGGTTCTACTCGCATCTCGCGTATTACAGTCTCAACAAATGATTACTCTATTGTTGATTTGACGCTTGTTTATTTATTTTTTAAGTTACGACATAGAGGCCCGTAATGTTTCGTTCCGAACATTGATACCGAAACTGATTTAGTCAGAAGAGAGTAGTAGGCTTTAAGCGGGCGTACTAATTAAATTTTAATATTGGAAAATGTTCGGTCGACGTTGACGACATGACATTGTGAGATGGAGGTAAACAGTGCCGTCGAAGAACTAAAACTCATCAATTGCACTTTTATATTTATATAAAAAAAAAAAAAAAAAAAAGAGTAGGCTAAATGGAATTAAAGAGCGTCTGGGCTTTTGTAACGTCTCGCGCTTGGTTTTCAGTGCTACAGCTGACGCTAACTTGTATTGTTTTGTTACCAGGGGGCATCTAGTTTTAATTAAATTTTGTTTTGCAGGGATTTTAATTTTCATCCAAGTAAATTTACTGTAATAATTATATTGTGGTTACTAAAATAAGGTTTAAAATTTATGATTTTGTTTTGCTTCCAATTTGCGCAAATTTTATTTGATTTAAGGAATTGAATGTTATTGGAGAAATTTTAGTTCCGCTTTAAAATTATTATTTTTTTTTTTTTGTAGCGATTAGAACTTTAGAACAAGATTTATAAGTCGTTTTACTGTACTTAGTTGTTACTCGATGTCGACCCATTATGTAATCCTTGTTTTATACTGGTTTAAAGTTTTTAACCCCTTGCGACTAAATCTATTTTTTTACTAAAAGGAGATTAACATAAAAGTTTAATAACGAAAAAGCGTATACAATTAATGTGGGTTTGCGCATGCGCATAAATTTTTAATTTTTTTTTTTTTTTTAGCTTGGCTGCATAAGTTCAGCTTTAGAATTGCGGGTTAGTGAGTTTTTGGTTTTCCAAGAGTAGACGCGCATTTTCCCCGCCAATAAATGTAATATATAAATAATATCACGATGACAATATATTATTTATCCACAAAAAAAAAAAAGTTTAGATTGACGCTTGATATATGTGCACGTCAAAATCCATTTGCATACGTAACCGGTCTGTCAATTAATCACGGTTTGGTCTATTAAATATTGCATAAAAATGCAAATTTAAAATGCGAGTTTAATAATTGCGAATGCGAAATTTGACGCGTTATGAAGTTGCAAAGTATTACACCGTCGTTTATAAAGCTTACATTTTTTTTATTACTACGGTATCACTTAAAGCTAGTTTTTATTCCGACTTCAGTTACGCTTCATTGATACCGGTTTTCTACATCAAGATTTAATTTAATTTATCCGTCATTCCAAAACAAGATCAAGATTTAAACCAGTTATTTTTTTTTTTAAAATCTAAAACTAAACCAACAACAGTTAAATGAATTTAAATTACTGACTTCCACCCGGATTTTTGCAATGCAAATCGAACGACTTAAACTCGATTTAAAGATTTGGTCGCAAAAAAAAAAAATAAATAAAACGAGATCAAAGCTTAAACGAAATTGTAAAAGCAAAATAAAAAAAGTTGATTTTATTTTCTTTCAGTTTCTTTTTGATAACAGCGCGTAGGGTTTAACAAACCGCGATCAGTTTGAATATAATTAAATGACTTGAGTTTCCATCGGAATTTTAAATCTAAAGTAAACTACTTAATCTTGGGCAACAGCATGATTAGTTCCATTGGTTTAACAACCAGAGATTTGTATTAACTGGATGGTAAAGCAATATGTGAGGGAGTTCAAAGGAAAGCGTTTATTATTAGCCTACTCGAGTTTGAGGACTATCGCAAGGTGAGTTTAGTTAGTGCATTATAACGACGTGTGTGTGTCTAGCGGTGCCTCCTCCTCCTCCTACGCCGAAATAGAATATTATCACTCGTCTATTTGTTCAGTGATAGTTGTTGTCTTAATAACAGATGCTCTCATTCACATTCCATACGACGACCTTGTTTAGCTTAGGGTTTTCCGAATGAAAGAGATTTAAGCGAGTATTTTCCAAAAACTTTTTCTTATCATCGCTTTGGGTAAAATGTACAGTTCCGTAATTATCATTATCCCGTATAATTGCAACACGCGTCGTCTCCATGACGACCGCACGCATTCCTTGTTTACATTTCACCGCAACGTCAACTGAACGCTATTTTACTCCCAGAGCCACCAACTTAAGCGAAGATAAATAAATATGCGAAGATTATTTTAAACATTACGATAATGCCAATATTAAAGATAAAAATTAATAAATAGGAAAAAAAAAATTTTTTTTTAATTAATTTTTTATTAAAAATTACTGTTAATTTTAAATTTTGCGCATTTTTTTTTCATCACCGTAGAAATTTTAATTGATGAAGGGCATGTTACGTTGCACATGGTCATTTGTCACAGTGATGTAATTTGACCAGCGTGTCGCCATTAAAAATATATTGCATCCATTAGTGAGGTATTCGCTCATTATTTTGCTATTTTCCTTCCACCGCGTTCTCGCAATTAAATGTTGCGTTCCCCAACCAAATATCTAAAATTCCTAGCATTCACGCGAATGATTTTGAACACCGCATTCAGGATAGCAATTAAATGCTTTTTTTTTTTTTTTTTTGGCGTTGGTTTAATAAAAGAGTTGACCAATGACTGGCAAGCGTTTAATTTCGTTAATTTGATAAAAACTTTTTGATGCATAAAAATTAATTATTACAACGTTGGGTTAAAATATAATAATACAGGTACAAATATGTCAAGTTGCCACCGGATTCCCTAAATCTACAATTTAGTTGCTTAATTTCTATTTAAAATTTTAGGGGCTGCGATAAGCTAAACTAGGTTAATTGATTCTATACAAACTAGCCAAAAAGTTTTGGAATTAAGTTAAACTTTTTATCAACTACGCTGTAGATTAGCTTACATTTTCGACAAACAAGATTACATTTTAAAAATTAGACTAAATTTTCGAAAAACTAGATTACGTTTTTCGTAAACTACGGGTACGGTAGTGTAAATTTGATACAAATTGGATTAGGCCTACATACTGCGTAAAACTAGATTACTAATTTTGTTCAAACTAGATTACATTTTTTACTAACTGGATTAAATTTTTTGAAACTAGGGAAAACTTTTTATTAAACTAGTTAAAACTTTCTACAATTCAGTTTGAGTTTAAACGTATTCACCTGTTAAATGATGACTTTTTACCATTTTTTTTTTATACAGTATTATTTTACTCGAAAATAATGCACATGAGTCTATTATTTTTTTTTTTTAATTTGATGTTGTCAATACCGTAGTCGTAATTAGACCGCAGAGATAAAAACACGGCGTTTAATGCAATTATCACGCTTAAATGGTTTCTAATTACGTCGTAATTAAAGTAAGAAAAGGGGAGAGAGAGAGAGATATACTGTAAAAGAGAGAAAAATTATTAATAATCCCTATTAATAAGCTTCAAAAAATTTAAATTTTTGATTAAATTTATTTTTAGCTTCTCAATTAAATCCCGGCATAGACAACAACGCGAATTGACTTTAACGTAAAAGACACGTCTATTTGAATAGGCATCCGAATAATGATGCAAAAAATACAGGTTGAAGTGGGTAGACCAAAAGTACTGCCAAAATTTCACCAGATAGCCAAACGCATTATGAATAAAATATAAGCTCTCGACGAGAGAGAGATAGACAGAGAGAGAGAGTGAATAAATTTAATGAAACAGCACAGTGTACATAATAGTTTTAACGTAATATAATAGAATACTAACCCTTTCCACCACTTGGCTAGGAAGGAGATATCTGACCAGACGAACGTCATGTTGCGGTATTGTTTCAATTTGTCCACCATATTATTTAGGATGTTAGACGTTTGGGAATAGAAATACCCGTCGAAATTCTTCAACCAACCCGGATCATTATGCGAATGAGGAACCACTACCACCTGCAAAATATTAAACACATCATGTTAATTCTTCCCGTACAACGACGACAAATAAGCATACATTTTTTTTTTTTAAAAAAAGTTTTTAGGTTTGTTTTGTCTTAAATCTCAGTCTGCATAGAGAAATAAAACGTGTGCGTTGTCGTCGTGCTTTATGCGATTAATCACATCTGCAAAGACGTGACTGGCCTATCAAAACTAAACACCGCGTCTCGACCCCAATCAGAACCTTCACTACTCGTGATAAAGACCCGGGAAAGAAAAAAAGACGCTTCTAGCGGGGAGAGGGAGGGGAGGTGGGAGAAATAAAAAAAAATATAGATATTTCCATAGCTTTAAGAAAAAATATCTTTCAACGATGTTTACATAAGGGAAAAAAAAAAAACGTAAAGAGAGATTCGTCGAGTAAAATTACAATTGTATAAGCAAACAGAATTTGAATGGACTGGAGATATAGATAAAAAAAAAAAATATTGTAAATCGCGCTTTAAACTGTCGTACGTGATAATAGAGACGAAGAATGTTCAGAAATACAAAAAAAAATAAATTTTTTTTTTTTTAGCTTTAAGGAAGAGATGGAGATGTAGCCAGAAGGTGTAGAAAGGATTTATATTTTTGATGCTTCGTATTTATAAAGAAAAAGAAGGGGGGGGGGGGGGGAGGGGGTACAAAAAAAAACGTCGTTACGGTCGGTTTACCTCACTGATCATAAAAGAACAAGTTGAAAACAAGAAGAAAAAAAATTATGTTTACACGTTGTTGAGCGTTTTAGAACAAGCGAAAAATCTTAAGTTTTACGATGTTTGCATTTTATGATCAAATTCATGAACATTTTTCCTCCGTTTCTTCTTCTCCTCATCTTATATAGGCGCGCGCGCACTTTAAATACCTTCGTAGTCCAGGTCACTTTATGTCTTAACGTAAAACACGAGATGGAGAGCGCGGGCAAAGTGAAAGAGGAGGAGGAGGAGGCGGCGGCGGAATGTTTTTAAAAATAATAACGAATTTTATTGCCCTTTCTTACATCTTTTCTTCACGTTTTCGATTGGAGAGAGAGAGAGAATGAGAGTGGTTGGGTGATGGAACGACGGAAGGGTTCTCGCCCACTTATATATTCCAGAACGGGGGGAGAGAGAGAGGGAAAGGGAAAAAAATTATAATAATTGTGTTTTGGAAAGTAAATATAGAAGCAGCGTTGCCATATGCGCACGCGTGGACCTTTGGCAGCACAAGGACATCATTTTCTACTTTACTTTTTATGCCTTCGATTTTCAGATCAGATTTCGAGACTTCCACGCACGTTTTTTCCGCTTAAAACATTCGGTCACGTTCACACTATAGACGCAACTTAACGCCAACTTTTTATGAGGCGACTACGCTTCGAAATAAAAAAAAAAAACTGGTAGAAAAAAAATAAAAAACTTCCGCACGTTCAAAATAGAGAGCGAGATAGAGGCAGAAGTGAAAACTTTGGTAAAGTTTTAACGAAACTACACTTTGGGTACGTTTTTAGGACTAAAATACAGAATTTTGAACGGATTGTAGTAGTTCTACTAGTATTGGTAGTACCAGTAGTGGTTCTACTAGTATTTTGAGTGTTTTGCTCTACTGGTATGGTCCAAACCAATTAATTAACTTTGATATGGAACAAATTTATTACCGTATATCTAGGTGAATTTTATTGTACTTAACTATACTTCATTGTTTAACATAGAAGTGGCAAAGCTGCGATAAGTATCGTGATCGGGGCATTTTTGATTAAATTAAACCTATATTTAAGACTGTTCTACCTCTATAAGTGAGATAATTTTCCTGTGGCTTCCACCTTTAACACTAATTCAGGTTTAGAGGAACAACAGGAAAGAAAGAGAGCCTGAAAACTTGTGAAAAGATCAGAATGTAATCCTTGTTTGTGTTGATGCCAGGTCCAGCAACGCTAAACTTCAGTGTTATTATGGGAGCGGGGGCAAAGAACGAACACTGCGTAGTTGGTTTTTGAAAACATTTGGCTCCTTTTTTTTTACCCCTTTTAAAAAAGAAAAATATTAATAAGCGAGGCTCACAATCATAAAACCTATTTAAAAGGGATTCGAATTGGGATATCTCTATTAGAGGAAGATCGGGGACCGTCTCTTGAGATCCCACTTATTCATGTGTGAGTGAAAAGGCGTTGTTAGGTACCGAACAATTTTACAATTTTATTTGAAAATCTCATAATACTCTAATTTAATTTTGAGCACTTTATTTGTTTAAAGCATATTGCGCAAACTAAGTGAACCTACGAGGGGAAAATTTAAACTCGTGAAAAGAATATAAATGAATTTTTTTTTTTCTTTTTAAATTGAATTTTGATTCATTTACAGTACTTTGAACTAGCGCAAAAAAAAAAATAAAGAAGTTTATTAAATTTAATTTTCGCAATAAAAAATTCCCAAAATTTAACGCAAATTCGGTAAATAAAATGAAAAGCTGTTTTCACTTTCATGTTAAAATGGGAATTTTATTATAGTGATGTACACAAGTACAAGTTACCGTATACAAAAAAAAAAAAATTAAATAAATAAATATAATAAATTCTATAATATGAAACAGTGAGGCCATCAGTGAACAACATACTATTGTCTCAAAGCGCATTAATATTATAACATCGCGATATTATTTTTGAAAAATAACAACTGGCGTGTCACATTCAATTGTTAAGTTCATCTAGGGAAATCTGACATCATTTCGAGTTCGGTGTAAAAGTAGCTCTCGAACAGCCGCGTGATTTAAAATTGATATCATATGTGCGCGCGGCGTTATTTTAACTTGGCTCCCACTGAGTATATACACATGGAAGAGATTGCGCGTGAGACGAATTTTTGATGTCCTCACTTTTCGATACACACACTTTTCCCAAGTACCCGTATACACGTAAACAAAAGAGACACACATTTGTTCTTTTTATTCTTTCTTGTCCTCCCTGAACGAATAATTTCATTCAGTCAATCAAGGCCTAAATATTGACGATAATTGAGCCTAGCTTCTATCGTTTCCTTTGTCACTCTCTCAAAACTCACCCACACACACACACACAAAGAAAAGAAGAAAAATCTTCGCGCGCTAGCAAATTTGAAATCGATAAAGCAGGTGGTTAATAAATAATGACAGCGGAAAAGTTAAAGGAATATTAAACCGATTTCAACGTTTTCGAAGCAATAAGATCTCATAAAAGAACATAACTCACTCCGCTATAAATATATAGATAGATATATATATATTTATATGGAGATAAGAGCGAAAGATAGTCTCAAATTCCCCTACCTGTCACTTTTAACACCTGCGTTAGCTGAAGTAGAAAGCGTGACGCGAATTCAAATTGAAAGTTGCTTCCAATAACCAAACATAAAAAATAGATGGAGAGAGAGAGAGAGAGAGAGAGGTAAAGAAATCAGCCTGGGAGATGTTGTGGAGAGAAAGGCAGAGGGATGGAGATGGAGAGAGATGAGAAGATGAAGAGAAAAGGAAAAAAATCTTTTAAAACGGGGGAGCCATTTTGGATTTAGAAGTTCTTCCAGTTGGCAGATGTACGTGTACGTGGCTAAAGCTTTGTAGTTGCGGGGGAGCGGGCGGGCTCTGCTATTGCCCTATATACGCGTACGGTGAAGAAATATATATATATATATTTTTTTCTATCTTCTTTCTTTCGCCCATATACAAGCCAACGTAATAAATTCAGTCGCATGCGCGCGACATGCAAAAGCCACGTCTGGCATAATTCAGGGATTTACAAACGGAAGTGGGGCGTTTGAAATTTAAAAGTCTTATCTCACCGCAAGATGGCGTTCCAACATTTTTTTTTCTCCTTCAACTTACAACCCCTTCTTTTTTTTTTTTCCTCCACAAACTTTTCTCTCTCTCCCCAATATATATATTTTTTTTTCTTTGGAAAAGTCGAGCTTAAACGAGAGGCGGTCGTTTGGCACCCCATTTAAATATCGCTGTATACATAACGCTAAGTTATCGTTCGAAAGCAGCCAGCGTATATGATTATAATAGTGTTATGTAGTGAGTGGAGAGAAAGAGAGCTTAGGCGATGTTAGTTTGGGCGTTGGTGGTGATAAATATGACGACGCGGTCGAAAATTTCAAATGCAGACCGAATAATTTGATATAAAGTCCGTTTTTTTTGGGGGGGGGGGGGGGCTCCTCTCGTAAAAGTGACAAGTATCGGAGAGAAAGGAAAAAAAAATGAGAGAGTGGTTGGGGAAAAAATAGTCTACTGTTTCCTTCATAAATCATATTAATAGCGTCAAAACGATCAGCTCTCTGATTGACTTCCGGCACAGATTCAAACGGCTCGCGCCCGGGCGCACGTGCGTTGCTACTGCTGCTGCTGCTATCATCAACTGATGGGAGTGGGGAAAAACTCCGCCGCGATTATTTGATAAACAAACTCTCGTTTCCTTTAACTCACTTTGCTCGATAGAAAGGAGAAAAAAAAAATGAAAAGCAGCTGACGATCATATATCATAAAATAAACGGATCGTTAAGTGGGCCACTGCCACATATAGTACAAAAAAAAAAAAAAAAAAAAAATAGGAGAATAGCAACATAATATTTTTAACGTTTAGATAGCGTAACGACTTTAATAACAAGTTGAATAAAATAAACAATGTTGGCAAACCACGTAAATGGAGTTTATTTTTGCGTAAATTTTGAGCTAATTCTATTAGCAAATTTAAATCAATCAGATTTCGCTAATTTCTACCAGTATTTTTCTTTTTTCTAGGCGGCAAAGGGGAAAGAAAATATGGATGGGTTATTAAAAAATATTTTCATAAAAATGTATCGTTTATGTTTATATTATAACAGTAAATGAGTGGGGTTTTTTTAAACACCAATAGTGATATTTAGTGAAAATTGAGTATATTCTAGCGATGTAATTTCTAAAAGAAATAATAAGATGCATAGCGGTTTTCATTACTAATTAAGTAGACTCTAGTAGAAGATAAAACTTGGAAAAAATGCAATGTGAACAGGTCGAGTTGTCTGCTTAAAACATCGTGATTTATCTTACACACGGGATGAAATTAAAGTTCAGTTTTAAGCTTTTATTACCGGTACTTTATTTTTTTTTTTACAAAGTAATTAATGTTTAAATGTAATCTAACACGTATAGTGCACATGTCATATCATTTAAAATGGTGAAGCATGGAAAATTAAATACACTGAATTTTATTTAAATTAGCTTATGTAGTTTAGAAATTAAAAATGACTTCGATAGACGTAATAAGAAGATTTAAATTACACCAGAGCAGCAACTCGATGCTAAATTTCTCACATTAACATCCAAAAGGTTTCAAAAGAACGCATAGATCTCTGGGTGGGCAACATACATTTAGCGCTGTTTAATTTTACTGGGTTTAAGATAATGTTTAATTAATTATACGGTCATTAAAAATAGCGCCGCATACGGTTGAACTTGGTAGAATTATTATATTTGTATTATCAAATCGTGCGAAATAATTTGCAGGCGGCGTTTCGAGTGTTATCACTGAATATAGCAATCGAATTCCTTTCTGTATTGTCGTTGTTTATTTAAGCATAAACAATAATTATGGCCAGAGTTTTTTTTATAATTTTATAGGGATTCAAAAATGCAAATAATTAAAAAAATGAGTAGACTTCAAAAATTATTGTCGTTTTGTGATCTGTATTAATAATGGAATAATTTTAGCAAATTTAATGCATTTCATAACATTTTTAGGAGAAACTTTGTCCCTACAATGTAAAAATAGGGATATTCTCCAGAGATACTGAATAACATTTTATTGGTTTTGATGGTACGCAGTTAGTCATTTGTATATTGATATAGCAAAAAAAAAGGGAAAAATTCAGCCCATCTGACTATTTTCAAATCTCGAACCTTATTTTGTTGACGTACGGTATTTCCTAAAGATAACGTTTTGCTACGATGTTTACTCTAGCCCTTTTTTTTTTATTATTATTTTATTTTTTTTGTTGTCAACATCTTCAGAGATGTTAGGCGTATATATTTTTTTTTCTCTACTCTCTATCAAAATTGATCAAAAATCCTCCACATTTGGTTGGCGCGACTTCTCTCTCGTGCGCGCGCGTGCATCCGCCGTGATAAATAGCTACAGAGTGTCGGAGTGACGCATCTGTCATGTTAATTCCAAAGAAAAGGAATAATAATAAAAAAAAAAGTGTCGTCGTCACTAATGGCTACTTCTAACCACCTTATTTTTTTTTTTTTTTTTATCTCTCAACTTATTTATTTTTTTTTTTGCATACGTTACATTTTGTCATCTCTTGTCACTCGACGTTTTGTTAACGTTTTCTCGCCCGAATGATCGACGCACAAAAGCAAAAACATTTTTTTCTTCCCCCAAAGGAATTTGAATCGAAACATGTCCAACCGGCTTTCTCTTTACGTCAAAATACCGTACATCAACCATCAAAAAAAAAAGACGGAGGGGGGGGGGGGGGAAAGAGAATTAAAAGTCAATTTTGTTTATAGACACGACTCACACGAGCATAAATTACTGTAAACATTTTAACGGGGAGTTAAAATAATTATTATTTTGTAACAAGTTAAAGGTACTGGGTTATATGAGCTGCTAAACGCCGGTGATTGCGTCTTGTTTATTCATCTAATTTACTCGCTACGGACAATGCAATTAATCTCGACTAAAACAATCGACGCCGATGGCTATTTCTCCGCGCATTTCTTCTCTCTTTCGTCGTAGTTAATTCCCACCCGCACTCGCTTTTCGTTCGTTTGATATCAAGCTGATCATGTGGTACACTGCGTTCGTAAAAAAAAGTGACCCCAACTGAATTAGTATTACATTACATTATTTTAATAATCTAAATATTTCATCGACACATGAAAAAACTTTACTTTATAGATTTTTTTTTTTTAACATTTAATTGTTATATTCTATGTATAAAATTTCCTCCTTCGGCTTTAAAGTAAAGTCTGTCATTAAATTCTTTAGATAATTATTAAGAGGATGTTGTACTAATTCAATTGAGTTCATTTTTTTTACGGACATCATGTATAGAATAGGGGCGAGGGGGAGGGAGGGAAAAATAGATTATGAAGTGGGAAGAAAAAGATTCGGAGAAAAAGCATCGGACAAGATTGAAGGGACGATGGATACGGTTGCCATGGCAATTAATTAGCAGTTAGCGACCAGCTAGGCAGCTCCACTTCATTACGTTAATCAAGTTTAAGTGGATACTGTTGGCCCCCCCTCCCCTTCTATTCAATTGAGAATATTGCGCGCGGACAATGATACTAACGCGCAACATCAAATGATGTCATTAAAAATGCCTTAGCCGTTTTGGTGGCGCTTCCGACTTTGACAGATGAGATGATGACGTCGGTCGCTAATAGAAACAGATTTGCAATCGTGACCCGACGCCACGGCGAAAATCACCGCATCGTTTCTCAATGGTGTTTTAGATAAATAACGGTAGAAGTTAAATAAAAGTTAATTTTTTAATTATATTAATTTTTGATGGTTTTAATACCCGCCGCAGAAATTTAATTAAAGCAATTCGGTACTTTTAAGAGATTAGAATGATTGGATTACAGATGATTAAAACTGTTAAACAGTTAATAACATTTGAGTACAGTGTAATTTGAAAAATTGAAGAGTTTCCGCAACACTTTTTTAAGGTCTTTGAAAATTATAATACTTCGTTAAATAAATTATGCGACTCAATTGACAAACTTTATGAAGCCAAAAAAAAAAAAAAAACGCATAATGAAAACGTTTGACTCGGACCATTGGTTATCAATAATATAAAATATTTAATAAGGAAATGAGCTTAATAAAAAAAATTGCTTCAGAAAGCTTATTAATGACGTATTTAACACATATTTCACATATTTAACAAAGGGCTTTAAAAAAGATGCCATGCAAACTCTTTATTGTTAATAATAATCTATGTTCTAAATAAAGCGCGATTTTGCATCGTTCAGAAATTGACGGTTGAGAGCAACATAAAATTTTATTATTACTCAAATGACCTTTAACATTCTAATTCAAATTTATTATGAAGCTAATTTTGATTTCTCACTACGGTTACAGGTAACCGAAATGGTACGTATGTCGATGGAATTTATGGAGCTAACTAGTCAAATTTGGTTGTGACTGTTAGTTTATTTGCTTTGTCAATTTCTTGACGCACATTTTTAAAGAAATATATGACGTTTGCAATTTTTAGCATTATTATTTAGGATTTTTTCACCTCTTAGTTTGTCGGCGTCTGTTTTCAGAAAAACCCGGCTTCTTGCCATTTGAATTACAGGCGTCAAAATGTGAAATTAACATTCTATTTAGGTATTCATTTATTTTGTACAGTACAGTATTTCATCTCTAAAATTCTCTAATGGTAGAATAAACTACAAAAAATAGAAATAGCAACAAAAAAAAACAATAGTAATTAAAAAGATAATTAATGCAGTTTTATTCAAACCTGTAGTTTGAGGAAGAAAGTTAATCGAGATAATTATATTCTGTATGCAAAAAAAAAAAAAAAAATTGGAAAGGAAAAAAATTGTTTGCGGATGTTAATTTTGAACAAAAAATGAAAGCTAGTGAGTGCGAATTTTGTTAATGGAAAAAAAAAAACACAACTTAATGATACATGCCGATCGATTGATAAATGAGAAGCGGCTCGACTAGCCTGATTTAAATACGAAATAATCAATCACCAAGCACGTAATTAGACCGAATGCCACTCCCCCAAAAAAAAATAAGAGAGAAAGCTTCGACTTTATTTTTTGTGTTTGTTTTTTGTTTTTTTCAAATAAGCGATTACATTATAATAATTTTTAATTATTGACATTATGTATACGACACGTATAATTAAGAAGTTTTTGTCGTAAGTTTTTGTAATAAAATAAATGACAGTAATTAAATGCGTACGTAGGAGCGAGATAAAAGACTTGCACGCATTCTCCGGAGATAACTCAAAAAGATAAAACGCAAATAAATGGCGATTATGATAATTTGGATGACGCATTTTGCTTTCATTCATTTTGGCTTTTATTACAATTTACAAAGAAGAAAAAACAGACTTTTTTTGTCCTTTCAAACGAACAATTATTTGGATATCAGCTGATAAGGTTTAACCTTCTGATAATAATTATTACTTGTATTAGGCTATATCACAAATCTATGATTTTTTAGATGAGATACTGGAATTTTTGATATTGAAAATAATGTCGTTATTGAACAAAATAATATTACATTTGGAGCCCAACGCAAACTGTAATTGCTTTCTGGGTTTGTTTTTTTTTTTTTATTGATTTTACAATAGGAGAATAAAAACGAGTAAAAGTATGTCGTTCGAAATATTATATTATTACTTGAACGAAATGGAATGTATCTTTTAATGAATTTAGCGATGAACATGATATTTGGTAGGTCTATACCCGGTATCTAAAAAAATCCGATTACCGGTAAAATTTATTTAGTTTATTATTTTATCTATATATATATGTTTTTTTTTTTTTTTTTGAATTTTATGAAAAACCTGACTTTATTTTAATATTCTACCCGTATTTTTACTATATTTTGTTACCAAAGGATACCTTAAATTACCTTTAGCGATTACATGTACATTCTGATTTAGAATTTCTGTGAACGTGACAGATGTTTTTACCAAACCGGATTAAATTTCTTCAAACAAGATTTAAAGAACAGGGTCAAAATGTACACAAAATAAACGAGTCTAATAAAAACAAATTTGAGTACGTGTACAGTGTATCTCTTTGGTAGTGATAATTTACACGGTGTCAGCGAAAAATTGAATTAATACTAAATCGTAAAAACTTTACTTTAATAACTTTTTTTTTTTTTTTTTTAACATTTAAAGGTTTTATTCCATGTTTAAAATATCCTCTTGCGGTCTCAACACCAACATTATACCCACTCACCATGTACATTAGATAACAAACTGTAATCAGCTTAATACAAGGATTAAAATACTGTATACAAAATGAATTTTTCATTTAAATTTTTTCTTGTTTTCTAATTACTGCCACTTAGTTTTTATGCATTATCTATAGGAGAATATATTCCAACTTTTATATATAGAAATCTAAAATATTCATTTTTTTATACAGTGATTACGAAAATGTGAAACAGCGTGTAAATTTGAAAGACGTGGAAAGCGAATTGGATTTTTTGTTGACCGACTGAATTAAGCCGCATCAAAAATAAGGTAAGACCAAATTTTAATAATAAAGTGTACAATATAATATGCTAATGAGGATATTAAGAAGCTTATTTTTGTATCGCGCTATCGAAAAGTGTAATCAATACACCGCCATAATATACCGTATATATGTATACATTTCTTGTAATCGCAGTTCTAATTTAGTTCTGGAGATATATTTTTTTTAATAATTATAGAAACGCATTCTAATTATCTTTTATTATAGTCGAGCTATTATTTTCTTTTTTTTTTAATTTGTATCTAATCCACGCAACTCTTCCGATAACGAAAAATCCGAAAATTGAAACGCCCCTACAAACGTATAGTAGTGCTAGTCTTTTTTTTCTTTCTAGCTAATTAAACTCCTCGAAAATTCTTTGCAAAGGATGAATTAGCTTTTTTTTTTAATTTGCCATTTGCATGTTTACTTTAAATGAAAATACTCTAGCGGCTTCTCTCCCTAACAACGCGCTGGGAATGAAATTAAAAATTAAAAAAGATGTTTGTTGTTGATATAAGTAAAACCGACTCACGTGCTGTCACTCAAACGCGCGTGCGTTGAAACGAAGAGGGGGGATATTCATAAATCTCGTTGCCAAATTTCATTTCGCATGCACACAGGCGTACACTTCCGCCTGCATCTCTCTCCCTCATACACACGTGCACGCGCGCGGGATACCTGTAGAAAGCTCATCAAAACTCAATTAGACACGGAATTCATTTTTTATTTTGGGATTTTTTTTAAAAAAAAAAAAAAAGATAGTGAAGAGATAAGTATACAACTTCCAATTAAAAGCTTAAATTTGTTCAACTTTCACCCGATCACCACCCACCTCTGCAGTACAGAGAAAGCGTACACTTAATTAAATTTCGCTTTAACCCTAAAACCCAACCTGAACTTAAGCCTCGGGTTGATACGATAAACATAGAAAATCCGGTAATTGATTAATTTAATTACAATCAAGGTAGAATCGGCAAAAGAGAGAGAGATAGAGTGATGGAGAAAGAGAGAGAAAAGGTAATTAAAGTGAAAATGTACATCGTTTTAAGGATAGTTCGCATTCGTCTATTCAAAATTAAATCTATTTACAGACAAACTTCGCTTTTCGTATTTTAGATACAATCCCAAACAACTTTTTGTAAGGTTAAAAGATTCCGAGCGAATGCCAGTTTCACCGTTCGATTGCATGTAAATATCGAAGGCGAATAATTCTATATGGGCACCGCGAATCAGGTTTCAGTGGAGCCATTTCGGCCGAGTTTCTTTTGAGGGAAATCACTCGCAGCAATCAGGTTTCGGAAATAGGGTTCACGCCAAAAATTATTTTTTTAAAAATATAAATGGCCTTTGCTTTGCGTTCACACCAAAATATAGAACTAGTTTCATTGATTGAAGCCAATTTTTGGTTCATGAATATGGTCTAAAAAGTATGGCGCGTATAAAAAATGTTTATGGTAACTTATAAAATAGCCTACATCATTTTTGTAAAAAAAAAAAAAAAACAACCCCCAAACGAATAAAATGCTAAAGACGCAGTTCAGAAAATATAAAGATGGAGAGCTTCATGATAGAATCTATCGATAAAGTCTCAAAACTAGGTTATTATCAATCTTAGCAGGGAAAAAAAAAACACTTTTTTATATTCCATTCATTCATATTAATAATACCACTCATTGAAAAAAATAAAAGAATTTTTTTTTTATAAAGGAAAAAAATAATAATAAAAGTACAGTATCGGAATAACAAAAAAAAATAAATTTCTCTTATTTTTCGGAAGAAAATGTGGGGTGAAAAAAAAAACTTTTTTTTTTTGAAGGATGGAAATATTTGTAGTGTATATAAATATACAAGAAGCTATCTTTCACTTCCAAGTATTTCAAGTTGGCGCCTTTTGAATTCAAAATACGCTGCTTCTCTCGTATTATTTTTTTTTTGGGGGGGGAGGGGGGGGGGGGGGGGGGAAACTCGAAAGAGTCTAGAGAAAAAAACGAGGACAAATGAGTGTTATTTGTGAGAAGCGAGAGGGAAAGAAAGAGTAAAGAAAAGGCCTTCTGGGAGGGGAAAAGAAGAGCCTTAAAAAAATCTCTTTTGTTTGATAAACGACCGGAGCGCCATCACTTTTGCTTCGTCTCCATCTTTTTGTCGTTTTCCAATAACATAAAAAAAATGTCTCCGTCTCTCTCTATCTTACTTTCTCCACCCTGTTCCCATCTCCATCTCTCTCTCGCTCCCCGTAGCTCTCGCACGGAACCCACCTATCGGGATGTGCCTTGGACAAAAGCCAAAGAAAACATTGCATTGCATTGCGCGCGGACAAAGATTCGAGATGACGTCACGCTACACGTATCAAATCGGTTTTGAATTGAAAACTAAAAAAGCTAATGTACACATACACGTGCCGTCTCTGACTACATACCTACGTACACTATGATGAGTATAGTACGATATTATAAGCCGGGGATAACTCGCGCAATAAGTCATACGAGTAGATAAAAGGAAAAGCGGAAAAAACCTACACGCGCATGCGCGGACATTCATAATATCGCCTCGGAAGAAAAAAAAAAAGAAGATACATGTACCAACATGCATAATTCAGCGCATGTGACGTTAATGTACGGGCCTATTAAAGGCAAAATGCTACTACTTTTAGCTGCGTTCCGTCAATTGTTACGCTACGGAATCGCGAATACTAGTGTAAGAAAGATGCGCGATGACGTCAGGTTTTCATTAAATAAAACATGTCACACCGTACGTGCAATTTGGCGCTTTATTAAATGCCGCGACTGAAAAATTGTGAAAATTTCCGCCGCCTCCGGGCGCTTCAATCGAGATGTAGAGTACTGTACGAGGCGGATCTCGATTAAGTAAAAACCTGCTTAATGTGTGAGTAACGTTTTTCGAAAAGGCAATTTTATATTATTATATACATTTAGATCTAGTGTGCTAAATTGGTTCAAAGATGAAACGATCTACGTAAACGCGCGATAATGAGATTTTAAATGACGTTTTTTTTTTTTTCTTGCTTTTCAAATGAAATATTTCGCATCAGTAATGGTTCGAATCGGTCATTTTGAAATGGGAACCTAACCTCTCAAACTTTTTCAAGTTCCAATTTTTTTTCATGGTTAAACTAGACGTGTGTAATTATACAAATGTAATAATGTTTATAAAAATAACATAAAATGATTAATGTAAATGTTTTTGGCAGTTGTTTTCAAGATTTTTTTTTTAAAAATTAATTGGAAGAGTTTTATGGTAAAGACTGCAATTAGCGCAAGCCTTCAAAACTATTTTGATTAAAAATTATCCTAAAAAGTGATTTTAAACTTAAATCAATCGTTTTTTTTTTTTTCTCGAAAATTGTTTATTAGCAAAATTCATTTATATGGCTTTTATTTATACAGTATTGAACTCAGTGAAAAAATTACAAAGTAATAGAAATTAAGGTTTTTACGGAGAAATTGCACACTCTTCACTTGTAGATTACTTTGGGGGTCTTGTTTAGTCTATGATCCAGGCCGATTTGAAAACGATTTGAACACGATTTTAATCGGACATGACATTATAAA
>JAQGAZ010001669.1:0-25869 GCA_034692225.1 Polydesmus complanatus
GTTTCAAAAAGGGATTTTTCCAGCATCTTTTCTATTGGACATTTCTTCTTTTTAAAATGTAATAAGGGTAGGAAAAAGCCGTTTTCAAAGATCAAAACGGGATTTGTCCAACTTTTCTCTACTGGACATTTCCTCTTTTTAAAATGTAAACAAAGAAAAAAAAAAGTACAGTATAAAATTACAGAAAAAAAAAAGACAGTTTGAAAACGGGATTTGTCCAACGTATTTTCCATTGGACATAACTTTTTTTTAAAAACTAATAACACTTTTTCGATTTTTATAATTTTTTTTTTGAATGTCAGGTGTTTCCGAAGGTTTGAAGGGGGGGGGAGGGAGAGGGTATGTATATTTAATGGCGAATAGAGGTTATATTAAAGCGATGAATAAATTAGGATCTTAAGCTTGAGCTTACACTATTAGGCCGGTTCTACACTATTGTGCCCCCCAAACACTGATTCGGCCCCCGCAACTCACAATATTTTTTGGTAACATGCAGTGACGCATCCAGGATTTTTTTTTTATTTTTTTTTTGGAGAGGTTTTTGACTAAATAAACATATTTATACAATAAAAACCTGTGCGAGGCGGAATCGGGTGTATCCAACTTATTTATTAATATTTCACTTGACATCACCTAATGAACAAGTGGCAGATAATAATAATAATAATAACAGTTGAGAAAGTCAGTTGAAACCCTTAATATTTTTTTAATAGATGTGTACACAGTTTTAAGGGTTTCATTTGACTCTCCTTGTAAAAACGTTACAAAATAAGCCAAGTAAACCACAAAATTATTGATCAATCACCGAATTTTGCAAATTTTATTGATTGCACTCATTTCTCCCTTTTGACCTTTCCTATAAAAAAAATTTGTTCGTTTTAAACAGTGTTAATTTCCGCGTTAAACAGGTTATCCGCCTTTAATGTGCGATTTTTACATGAAATGCGTTTCTCCAAGTTTTTCGTTCGCTCTTACAGGTTTTATTTTTTAATTTTTTTTTATAAATTAAATTGTCTGCGCAAGCTGTCAGTAGATGGCGCATGTGCTAGGGTCTCTGCTGTTTCCGCCTACGCGAAATGACGTAATGGAACGTAATTACTAATTCCGAGAATTCCCCACGTGTCAGAGCGAGTAGCAGCGTGGTGGTGGGAGCGACGTAACGAGGTGCAATCGCGGGCTCAGTCTCTGCCTCGAGCCGAATAATGCAGTCAGTAGAGTGAGTGCGTGTGGTAGGTCGGTTGGTTCTTTGTTGTCTGCGCGTGTGATATGACATTGTTTGACCCACTTTTTAATTAGTAGTACCCAGTGCCTAATAATTAATTGGAAATGAGTTGAATCTTCGGACTAAGAGAATTTCACGGACTTATTTTTGAATTAACGAAAGAGTTTTAAGGCTCTTGAGTTTTCGCGAGTGAAAAAAAAGACTACAAAAAGTTTTTTTTTTAAGGAGTTTTTTTGTGAAGAAAAAAAATCTTCAGGGACAATAAAAAAAAACATGAAGGTAAAAGAACCTTTTCAATCATAAGATAGAAATTTATTACTGTAGGTGTTCAATTTATCTAAGAATTTGATTGACTTTTATTGATATTTTTTTTTTTTAATTTTTTTTTGTGTGTTAGATTAATTGATTAAAAAACTAAAAAAAAAAAATTTGATTACTTTTGTATGTTTATTATGAATGGGGGAAAAAAATTAATTTTGAGCTTTGTTTACCAATTTTTTTTTTTTTTTTTTTTTTTTGATATCAAAAAATTAAAAATTGGTAATTAGTGAAAATATTTTTATTTTTTCATAGAAAAACTTTTATTATCTTTATTTATTTTTTTTTTTTTTGTTATAAAGCTTTTTAAGTATCATCAGTCATATAAAATCAATAATTTCAAGTTAAAGAAGCTAATTATTTATCAGCATTTTGTGTAATTTCTAAGTTCAACCATTTTTTTTTTGTTGTTGTTACCGGTAATTAAAAATTAATTTTAACTAAAAAAAAAAATAATATGAGTACGGTATTGAAATTTTTTTAAGTGTAAAAATTAATTGTTTTTTAGCTTGTACATGTAATTATTTTCACAGAAAAAAATTAATACTGTATTAATCAATACCCGGTAAGAAGAAAAAAAAAATTTTTTTTTGTTACCAAGATCGATTATTTTGTTGATTCGAAAGTTCAATAAATTAATTTTTTTTTTCGATAATTAAAAGTTTTTCACAAAAACAAAAAAAAAAATTTATTATTTGAACTGAAATAAATAAATTTTTTTGGGACAAAAATCGATTACCGGTACAAATTTTGTTCAATACAATATATTTTTTTGCCTTCGATAATTAAATAGTTTTTACAATAGCAATAAAAAAAATTTATTTTAACCTATAAAAATCGATTATTTGGTTAATTTGAAAGTTCATTAAATTATTGTTATTTATTTATTTTTTTCGATGATTAAAAAGATTTTTTTTTTTTTTTCAATAAAAAAAAAATTTAATTAATGAAATAAATTATTTCTAGTTTAGCCGAAAAACATAATTAATATTAATCAATATCGAATTTTTTTATCGGAAATATGCGTAAAAACAAATAGAGGTATTGCATAAAATTCTATTTAATTAATCTACTAAAAACAATATAAAATGTAAATTTCCAAAAAGGAAAAAACCTTCCAATAATATTTATTTATCTTGTTTTTCCAAACTTTTTTTTTTTTCTATCTAATTAATGAATCATACAAATTATTTTTTCCTCCGGCGTATCTTTGAGACGCCTTTGAGAGAAATAAAAACCAACCGGCGCGGCTAAATGTTTTTTTCGCTGCTGTCGGTTTCGTAGTATAATTTCATCGTAAATAATGTTTAATAACATTTATAGAGGATCATTATTTGTGTACGTGGGTGTCGCTCAAACCTCGGCAACAACGCTGGCGTTATAAAGATTAAGCGCGAGGGATGAAGATAAAAAAAAATAAAAGAAATCGATGCTACCAACGTTTCGCTCTAACTTGGCCTCATATCTCTACGTTATTCCAATAGCCAACGATGGCCGAGTTAAGTCGGGAGTTGCGCCGCCATCCGAATGAAATGAAGCGATTGGGCGGGGGCGAGAGATGGAGAGTGGGCGGGCGGACAAAGTTTCTAGGAAAATACGTGCTACCGAAATTCACTAGAATTCCATTTAATATTATTATGTACATATAGGAGAGAGAGATAGAAAAATCCCGGGTTTTTTATTTGAAAGGGTGGAGATCCTAGAAAACCCACATTTTTTGAAGAAAACGCCGGTACCACAACGGTAAAACTCGTTATGTAATTAACTTTGCTCGTTAACCACAATTTATTAGTAAGAAGAAAAAAAAAATTTTTTTATGGCCATTTTCATGAATCAAATTTATGTTAATTCGAAATAAATTTTAAATTTCGTGTTAATAAAATACGATTTCGAATTCCGAGTGAAATGATGAGAAAGCTAAAGGGGTTTTAAATGAGGAAAAGTAATGTTTTTTTTTTGGAAACGCATTAAAATACCTGGTACAAAAAAACTGAATTAAATTTTTCCTAACTTGGAAGCTAAATGGAAGGTCAAAGTGCACTACAAATTAATGCAAATCAATAATTATTAATCGTTAAAATTGTTCTCTAAACACTTGAAATCTTTATAATTTTTATGGTGACCACAAGGTCGATTAGTGAAATTGGTTCAACAAAATTAATTTTTAATGTAAATGTGGATTAGATAAAACTAGGTTATTGGGTCTTTTTTTTTTTTTTTTTTTTTTAGATTGCTTAATCTAGATTAAAAAAACAAGCAAATCTTAATTCTCTTTAAAAATACGTAAACATTTGAAAATTTATTCTCAAACGAGGTTAAATTTCCTTAAACAAGCTTTATTAAAAATTTTTTTTTTTTTTAGAATATTAAAACTTTAACTAGTTTTTTTTTTTTTTTTAAAAAATGAAAAGTATGCGCATGCGCAATCCAAAAAAAAAAACAAATTTTTGTGTTCTTATTTTTTAACCTTTATTAATCTCTTGTTTAGTCATTAATAGAATGTTGGGTAGGGGCGTCAGCGAACCGCTATTTACTATTTTATAGAATGGAATGACGTATAAAGATTGACATAGACCGAGGATTAAATTTATTCTTTTTAAGGACTGTAAAAGTTGAGAACAGATTTAATCAGGTGTAATTAAAAATAAACAAGGAAAAACGTTTTTCGTGTTGAAATATTTGCAGATTTTTGTAAACAAAGATGACGTCATTTAAAAAAAAAAAAGATTTGACGAATGATATTTTCTCGTTTAAAGTTGTTTTAAGTAACGAGGAAAATATTCATAAAAAATATATTCTATTACTCGACGCTTTTAGCTTCATTTTTCATCATTATTTTGTTTATAAAAATATAGCTTCTAGAAAAAAAAAAGTGTGTTAAGATTAAAGAGCATTTTAAATGATTTATTACGAGCGTTTCGGCTTAAACCAGCTTTAAGCTAACGTCAACAAAGTAACTATAAATATACCAAAATCACTTACAGATAATTCCAATTTATTACCAGTACCAGTACTTTAAATTTACCGAGATTTATTTTTCGTTTCAATTTTTTTGAAACGAGAAATTTAATAAACAAAAAATTTTAAATCTTGATTTTTATGCTCATTTGTTAAGGATAAGCCATAATAATAGAATTTATGTTAACGTAAACAATTTACTTTTTACGATTGATTAATTTCTATTATAATTTCTATTATTCTATGAATCGAGCATTCTTTTGTTATTTTTTTATTTATCTTTTTTAATTAATTTTCTTTACCAAAAAGCAGCATCGAAATTTCTAATAATTTTTTTCCCCCTCCAATAAAAATCAAAAAAGTCGACATTTCTAATGTCAACTTCCGTCTTATTTCCATAAATCGAACGTCAACAAATCGCTTTAAAAAACACCCCAGAGTTAATTAAAATTCGTCAACTAATTAACTTCTCAACAGCTGTTATTAATAGCACGTAATTAATCTCGGATTTACGTCAGCAGAAGATCCGGCTCGTGAACCACCTGATGCGGACTCCAAACACCATAATACACGGTGTGTGCTCGTTACGTAATTTACGACGCGCCTGACCTCTCGAGTTACACGCAGCGCCCCCTGTGACTCTGGAGGGGCGGGGGGAGGTTAACGGTAGGGGGGGGGGGGCGCTGCACCGGAGGGGTTAAGGGGTTGGAGAGGGGGGAGAGAGAAAGAGAAATTCCCAGAAATCTTTTCCACCCTATTGTTATGTGTACACAACAATGAGTGCAGCTCATTGCTTTCACACCTTCAACCACCTTCTACCACCCACTAAACCAAACCCTTAAATCACCCACTAAACTTTTCTTTTAAAGCAAGCTTCGAACAAAGCACTAAAACTTTTCTTTCTTTCCTCCTTATCCTTTTTGGCTTCTACAACGATAAATAATAACGGCTTTCGGTACACTTCAACTTTTATGACATTTTTACACGAAAAATACAACTGAAAAAAGAAAGAAAAAGAAAAGACGGAATTCCGTACATAAACCTCGATTTATCGTTTTTAGCATTTGTATAGTGAAGTGTTGGAAATTTTGAATTTTCGGTTCGCGAGAGGAGAAGTGTGTTAGGAAAGTTATGAGAACAGTTTCGATAAATCTTTGTATTTGTTATAAGGATTTAAAACAGTGCTTGTTGCACTTTTGTAGTAGGTCCTTAGGGAAACTACTCATCAAAGGAGACCCCGTCCCTTCCCTACTCTAATTTAGTAACAGATTAAGGAGCCCTAAAAGGTGGAACCATGTACTGGACAATACATGCACTTATGTTTGAGCATAGCTTTTGAATGCGCAGAGCCTAAATAACTACCTTTTCAAGTGAATTTTCAATTGAAGCAGCAAAAATAAAAAGAGTCTTAATTATTAAAATCTGGAGAGTAATTAAGATTTGGGCTCCAAATAAACTACTTCTGCTTCAATAACTTAAGAAAAAACCTTAAAAAGTTTATCATTTCGTGACCATAGACATTGACAATGATGAAAATGATGATCGATCGACGACTGAACATGATTCCACGAGTCTTGTAGGGTATCAGAACTGTTACTAAGAGTAGGGAAGGGGGGGGGAAAGCTTTGAAAATTCGAGCATTGATTTTCATGCATCTACTGGTACGATAATAAATATTATACAGTGGCATTACTTTTCTTCCACATTGAAATTTTCGAGAAATGAAATTCTCGTGTATTTGTCTGGCTTTAAATTTGATGGATTTTTATTGCGTTAAATTCTTGGTATTTGGTTATTATTATTATGTAAATTAAATCGAATAATTTTAATTCTGCGCTGAATGTTAATTGCATTTATTTATTTTTTAATATTCCTTACCACCGGTGTAGCGAATGTGAGGAGCCGGTTTTTAATGCGAATCATGACTCGAGAGGTGTACGGAATAAATTTAATATGATAAGCTTTCTATACTGTGCAGTAGTTTGAAGACACACGTAATAAATAAACAATAAAAAAAAGGCTTTCTAGAACTGAAATTTTCGATATAACGAAATACTTGTAAAGTAGATTATTCTCTTCTGCTTAAAAACAAAAACATTAATGAAAGATTTCAATGTAAAAGTATGAGTTATACAAAGATACAGTGCAATAATAATAATAATTCGGAAATGCAGTTTTAAGAAATAAGAATCTATGAGAGAAAAAAAATGCGGATCAGGAAATGCGGCAGTTCCGGTTGAGTATTTTCTTCTTCTTTCTCATCTCGTTCGATCTGAATCGAGCGTGGAAAATAAAAATCTAAAAATAAAAAAATTGAAAGCTTTTCGCTGCTTTTTTTTTTTTTTTTTTTATTTTTGTCTGTTGTTGTCGATGTTGGTCTGTGCTCCAAAACAGCCATTTTCTATTTCCTTCTCTTTATTTTTTTTTTATTATCTGGCGCGGTACTCTATTCAACAACTTTTTCTTATTATTATTTGCCTCTCGGATCAAATTCGCTTAATACGTTATATTATTGTTACACGACTTTTTTTTCCGTCCTCCCGCCTTTCGGCTAAATAAAAAGGTTCGGAGAAAATGTGGCCATCAGGATCGGTAAATCACGATCCGCATCACAAAATGCCGATTCACCCGCCATGACACGCTCACTTTTACTAACTCCTGATTTTTTTTTTCGTCTTCTTCTTCGTATAAAATAACGAGAGTTAAAAGCTTAGCAAACACCTACACTGCATCTAAATTTAATTTCTACGTCACGTTCAAATTATATTGCGTGTGGAAATCGAAGCCGCATTAAATGGGAGAAATTACGAAACTTTTGTCATGCCATCTTCAAATATCTGGAGTATAACTTTAAAAATAAAATGCAATCTTGTTTTAAAAAAAATAATTAAATAAAATGTGCTATCGAAAGCACTTTCCAGGATTGAAATCGCCGCTTAAAAATTATTATATTAAATTTCAAGTTTTGATTTGGTTTTCAGGTGATCTTGTGGGTGGTGTTGAGTTGGATGTGCGTGTTGGTTTCCATGGTGACGATGGTGGATTCCACTCGCCACCGCACCAAGCCCCCCATGTCCCACAGCCTGTCGTTAGGGGAGAGCCTGGACTATTTCACCAGTCGACCGAGGAAGAACAAGGGTGTCCACGGCCGCAACTCCAAACGCAAGTCGCACTCGTTTAACGCCGGAAGCGTGGATCGCTTTCCCGAAGCCAAGAAACAGAAAGTGTGGCTGAACTTTACGGAAGCCAACAGACAAATCGAAGCCGTCATTAAAAACAGGTGAGTGCTCTCTCGTAAATATTGCTTATACAACTTACGAAAAAAGAAGATAATTAATTAATGAATGCGTGAGTATAGGTACGAGAACGAGACGGCTATGTTGAAGAAACCGAAGAAACAGGACGGAAAGAACAAGAAGAAGAAGGACTGCCATTCCATTGCCATGCTTCAGTGCGGCTGTGAAGCCATGAAGTCCTTCGAGCAAACGCTTAAAGCCATGCCCTTCATTAAAGTGGAGACCAGATGCGCCGTTAGAAAGGTACCTTGCCTATTCACTCATTTTGGTTGCTACGGTTTAATGTAGTTTTAGCAACACTTGTTCAATTGGAGCTTTAAGAATGTAAATAGCCTACTCGCTTAAATCGTCTTGTAGGGTGTAAAGTTGTAAACACTCATTTTTAATCGAAATTTAGGAAGTAAACATTGGGGTGAATTGCATTTTAAGGTGGTAAACACTCGCTTAAATCCAACTATAAGAAGTTGACACCTGTTTAAATCGGGGCTTTAGGAAGTAAACACTCGCATAAATCGAGCTGTGGGAAGTAAACACTCGCATAAATCGAGCTGTGGGAAGTAAAGACTTGGATAAATCAAGCTATAATTATAGGAAATTTGTGTCCCTAAATTTTTTTTTCTCGAATTAATAAATATTTTTTTTTTTTGATTTTCAGCGATTTTTTGAGTGTTTGGGAAAATCGGTGAACGCTTCGGCGAGCGAGTGCAAGAGACACAATTTGCGTCTGTTGAAGCCTAAAAGTGCATATCAGAGACACAAGAAGGAGATTGTGCGAGTGCTATGGTCTACTCGGGAGTGTCTACTGGGCCAAGTGGAGAAAAAGCGGGATAAAATGAGCGCCAAAGCCGAACTTAAAATCAATTCCGGTTTCTGTAGGAAACTGGTGCAAAAAAATGGAGGTCGACATCGAAAAGTGGCGAAAAAGCAGCAAAGCGGATAAGAAAAATTTAATTATTTTTTTTTTTGTTTGTGTTTTGTTTTAACTTAATAATTCCATTTTTTGTGGTGCCAAAATTTTCTCTTAACACGAAATCAACTTTTTTTGGCTTTTTTTAAAAAAAATAAGGCAAAAATGTTTTGATTTTTTAACGCATAATTTTTTGTTTCTCTTTAAAATATTTATTATATTATTTTTTGTACTACGTCTTTTTTATTAACCAAACGTAACTCGCTGAATGACATTTATTTTTTCTACTAAATCAATTATTGATTTTTTCGTTATTTAGTTAAAGTTTGTTGATTAGACTTTAGGATGAAAATTTAGTTAAACACAATTTTTTATAACTTACTTACTACTTTTTTTAACCCATTCAGTTGAGTTACGTAAAATCTCATGTAATATAAAATTTGTGTATGTGTGTATTGTCAAACGTTTATTTATACAATGTATATCAAAAACAACAACAAAAAAAAAAACTGTTTCCGGTACTTAAAAAAAAATTTGCATTTAAAAAAAAGATTTTTTTTTTTTACGAAAAAACAAAAACAAAAAAAAAAATTTCCTTCGATTTTTGTACAATGTATTTTTCGGTTCAATTAGGAAATAATAATTAATCTAGTCCGATTCAATAGTTTTATTTATGTACGCGATAATAAATAGAAGAAAAAAAAAAGTCCGTTAACTGTTCTTACAATAACAATAATAAACTTTTTCTTAGAAAAAAAAAACTTTCAATTTTTATTCCGCGCACCACCCTGTACGAATTCAGTTCAGACCAAACTTTATTACTGTAGGTTAGAGTTGAGTTGACGGTCAATCATCCGATAGAGGGGGGGGGAAAGCCAGTCGCGGATGAACGGACAGTGTATTTACACGCTCGACTGACTTTCTAGGCCAAAGCGATGAAGAAAGTGCTTCGTGACGTCGAATGCGTTTGACATAATTTTTGTTGGATGGGGTTCAATGTTTGATAAAAGAAAGGAGAGGGAGGGAAAGAGTGTCAAAGATTACCTAAAAAAAATATTTACATAATGAATGTACGTATCTTAAGCAGAATGAACCCCTCTCCTCCTCTAAAGTTACAGTTTTGCAACTCTAAAAGTGGAATCATGTTCGTTCATTTTTTAAAATCAACGTCAGAACAATCCGATAATAGAACGAGATTAAAGTTCTGAGGTAAAGCAGAAGTTGAGACGGATGAACCGCTGTGATCAGATATTCCTCGGTCATTTTTTTTTACCATAAGTTAACGCGCCAGATTGATGCTTTCGGAAAAACCAGACGTATGAGGATAGTTTTAATTAAAAATATGCGCGATTTCTGCAAACAATAATGGTATCTATTTTTTTTTATTTCATTAAGGATGTTGACCATAATTATTATCATTATGCTTAACACATTTTTGTTGATGGTACCCATTCGCTTTGTATCTTACGCGCAAAGTAAACAACATGCAAAGCAAGGTCTAGACGCTCTAAGGTGTAACAACAATCTAATCACACATAATTATTAATACCTGTGCCTATACCGGTAGTCGTAGTTTTGACAGTTTTTGACACGCGAATGCTAGTGTTGAACCGATCGAAAGCGTTGCACCTAGTTTTCAATAAAAAAAAAATACATTGTCAACATTTTGTTTTAGCAAATTTCGTTCTCGCGTACAACGCGTTATACGAGAACTGACTTTAAAAAAAAAAAAAAAGGGATTTACTGCAGAATGATGGGAGGAGCGTTGTTAGAGATATCGAACTCGACGGTGGTCACCACTTCCATCAACTCGTCGTTGTAGGTGGTGGATGTGCGAAGATGGTGATTTTCAGCGGTGGCTACGTTGATGTAAGAGCTGGGTGGAAACGGAAACGCTTTGAACGTGCACACTCCTTGCACAGTGTTCTTTCCGGCGTTTTTGCTGGGATAAGACAACACTTGGAAGTTCATGTCGGCTGAAAATTAAAATTAAAAAAAAAGTATAGATTATAGTTTATTTTAATTTTTGTTGAGTTTTGAAAGTACTGTACCTGGTCCTAGGTTTGTGCTGGTCTGCACCTGGTTCGCGCCTAAAGTATTGTTGGCCCAACAAGTGAAGATGGCGTTGTGTTCTTGGACATCGAAAGGGAAGATGTATAAAGTTGTTTCCCACTCGGAGTACGATTTTTGGATCGTTTGAATCGAGTAATCGTCGAGGTTATTAGTTATAATTTCGGAGCCGTTAGCAAAATCTAAAACATCTTTTAACAGGAAAAATAAAATAAAATTTTAAGGGTAATTATAATTTCGATCACTTTTAACGAATTTTTACTCGTTTTGATCCAAGTGATAATCGGACTAGGGTTAGCCATCACGTTGCACTTAATCTCCACTGACGATCCATCTTTTGAATAATACACCCGTTTATCTAATAGCTTAACTTTTGGAGCATCTTCAGAATAATAACAAAAATTATTTAAATAATGTTAATTACTGGCTTAATTTTAATTATTCTTACAAGTGCCCAAAATGGTTGTGAAGGTGTAACTGGTACTACTATTGTATCTGCATTTATAATAGAGGTAGGAGCTGGAATAAGCTATTTTAATGGTGGTGTTCAAGGTATGGGTGGCATTGTCCACTACGCGAGTGTAATAACTCGACGAAACTGCGTAACAGTAGCTGGACGAGGAACATTCTGCACCGGCAGCAATTATTGAGATTTAATTTAACATTATTAGAATTAATTGTACGGTGAATATATTTACGTACGCTGCCAGTCGATTTTATTCGGATCAGGACTCGGATTACTTTGATAAACGCAGCTCATTACCATCAATGAGCTGCTGTTATAGTCGGCGAAAGTGCTGATTAGTTGAATATTACCTATTATTAAAAGGTTTAATAAAAACATTGAAATAGAGAATGATAGTCGTAATACTATTGAGAGATATGGTGTGCGACGCGCAAGGCAATTGACTGTCTTGTCCATCTTTCACTTTCACGCAGCATCTAGAGAGAGAAAGAGGAAGTGAATTATTGATTATTTAAAGTAATTACTGATACTAGTATATTTATTTATTTTATAACATTTAAATTTACTTGTATTCAGCGTTGTTATCGTTGCTTTCAACTTTAAAAGTGGCCACTGTGGTGGAGTTTTCTTCATTCGAGTACTCTGTAATAATAATCCCGGTGTTGTTTTCCGGTTTTCCTGGCAGTACCCAATATAATGGAGCTCCCAGCACCGAATTGCAGAATAATTGAACGAAAGCTCCGACCGATTCGGTTCCTGAAACTTCCATTTCTTAAGCAACAACAAAAAAAATTAATTATTTTGAACGAGGAAAAGTGATTATGAAAATATTACTCGGTACGGCCGAGAGCCAAGTATGAGCGTACTCTTGGGTCTTATCTTCGAAACAAGTGTAATCCTGAATGTGATCGTAACTGAAATTGGACACTGTTAAAGCCACCGCGGTGTTGGGTGAAAAGCAGGAAACGAAGAGGTTTTCATCCACATCTTGGCTATCTAAATCGATGCGACGACCTGAAATATATTCAGCAGTTTATTAGCTATATAGTATATACATAGAGAATAATACATGTAATGATAAAATTACCTTGAACGTGCATTGACAATTCGCAGTCATTTTGGCTTTGAAATTGGCAGCCCACACTCCCGATCCATTGTTTATCTTCGTATTTAACGATTGAACTAATATTTACACCGGCGCCCAATATTAGTTGTGGGAGAAAAGTGCAGAGGGTTACAACTACAATTAACAGCTTCATCGTAGATAATTAAAAGAATTTTAAAGATGAAAATACATTTTGAGGGTTTTTATAGGTATTTCCAATCTTTTCTTATCTTTTGGGGGAATTTCCCTATTTTTGTTTATTTAATGCAATCTTCTATCGAATGTCTATGCAATGGTGAATTTAAACATGTTTATTGGTGGATATTTTTAATAAAAGTTATTTACTTTATTTTTATCTTTGTTTGTTTATTTATTTTTATTGCGCAATTTCGTTTTTTTTTTTTTTTATTAAATTTCCTGGAAAATTTATGAGTTATCATTGATCCCGTTTTTTGGTTTTTTGCTATTACATTAATTAGTATTAATTATTGGTCAATATTAAATTTAGAAAGTAAAATTAAAAATCAGATTGATTACTTGGAAAAATACACGTTTTTTTTAAAATAAAATAATGTTTGTTTACATTTTGATAATAGCACGTGTACCACATCTTGAGAACCATATTCTAGAAGCGCCATCTAGCGAGAGGTTGGGTAAACTGCGAAACATCAGCCGATGCAAATTGAACGAGGTGATGCGAGGTGCAAATTAATTACTATGCATCAAGATAATAAAAGTAGCATTCATTGATTTAGGTAATTAAGTTAACGATTAATGTTATTTAATATTGTGAATTGTTCTAATAATAATTTACATTGAGTATGTTATGTTTTACCACTCATTTCGTGCGTTCTTTCTCGCGGTTTGTTGTCACTTGATTAATCTAATCGCCATTCGATTGTGAACGGGAGAATATTCTGTGGTAAAGAAAATTAAATGAGGTAACGACAATTTCATGTTTTACATTTTCTTAAAGATAAGTATGTCTCGTTTTTGTTTTTTATAGAATCAATTTTATGACTACGCAATGTTTTCCTTCGCTGTTCGAACTACAGGGAGAAAAATGGCAATGAAAAAATATATGGGACGCTCTCATTTTGGTAAAACGAAATTATGTGAACGAGTTATTAGCGCATGATGTAATATAAAAAAGAGAGAGATTAAATATTCGAGCATGATTTAAACATTATATTAATTGAGCACGTTTTTGTTTTATGTTTGCATTTTCTAGAAGAAAATAAAGCGCATGTTTGGACGAGATGCATGCGTTACAGAAATGCATTGTGTATTGTAATGTCGAGCATCTGGATTGAAATCATGTGTGAAAACAATGTAATTATTTTTTATACATATCTATAACTTTTCATATCAAATTTAATAATTATATCGCTTGTTTTTTTTTTATTTTGTCATTCTTTTCTGGGCAGTAATAATAATTTTGTTTTGATCGACTGCATTCAATTTGAGGTTGAACAGCACAGGTTTCTATGAAAAACCAGTTCAAATGCAAATTGATTTCGTTAAAACTTTGAGAAATGTTTGAAGATTGTAGAGCATTTATTTACATTTATTATCATGTAATATTAACTGTAAATAGTAATATTGTAATTTAATAGTTTTAAAACAATTTGAAAGTGAATTATGGTTCGGTTTGAAGTAGCCTACACCGTGAGCGTGTAGGAAAGGTGGGAAAGTTATTATTTAAATTCATTCGGTAGACGAATCATTTTTCAAAAAAATAAATATTATTTTGATAAAGAAACTACAACTACTGTAAGTACCAAAATTGAATTCTGAATAATATTTTTATTTTCTGAAACCAATTTGAAATACATTCATTCATTGTATTTAAATGTACAGTAATTTTAAATTTTACGTATTAAGATATAGAACGAAAAAAAAAAAAACAATAAAGAATTAAGTTTTTGATGTCGGAATAACTTTCCCACCCTGTTTTTTTCCCCCTTAACTAATTCAATATTTATCTGATAATCGAAGGTTAACATTGACCTTAATAATTATCATATAAATTATTATTAATAAACGAGTTTTTTTTTTTTTTTTTTTGGTTGACACTATAGTTAAATGTGCTAAATTTTTATCGGGAATTGTTTTAATGCACAATTGCGAAAATATTTTATAAATAAAATATTTATTATTATTATTATAAGAGGGGGGAGAGCGCGTCCTACAGAAAAAAAAATTCAATGCGATTGGTTAAGCATTTTTTTGATTGCATTTAACAGTTGAATGAGATAACTTTCTTTTCTTTTTTTTTTCTTTTTTGTTCTAGATCATTTTCATTGTTAAATGTGAACGGAGAAAGTCATGGAGAGCTGCTGCCCATCGATGGAAAACTCCCAATCGGAGCAAATTCAAAACGTCGTCATTTTTGACAATGTATGCAAATCTTACTCTTCCATCTATAATCGAAATTCAGAACCGGTGTTGAAGAATATAAATCTCAACATTCCCTCAGGAACGATGTGAGTGCTGATAACATTATTATTCAGTTTATTTTTAAAAGTTTTAATATTTTATTTTGTTTATACATTTTAGATTCGGTTTATTAGGTCCTAGCGGCTGTGGTAAGGCGTTTACCATTTTTTTTTTTTTTTAAATTATCTAATAAAATATTTGAATAACTTTTTTGTAGGAAAAACCACTTTATTAAAATGCGTGGTTGGGAGATTAGAACCGGACAAGGGAATCGTCAAAGTGTTTGGTCTGACTCCTGGAAGCGTAAAAAGCGGGATTCCAGGAAAAAGAATAGGATATATGCCTCAAGTGAGTTGACACATTTATTTTATCCGATAGAAATTAATATAATTTGTAGTATTAATTATTTTTTTAAAGGACGTTGCTTTAACCGAAGAACTTTCAGCGAACGAAACTTTAAATTTTTTTGGTCGGACTACGCGGATGAACGCCAAACTTGTTAAAACTAGGATCGAATTTTTATTAAAGTTATTGCAAATGAAGGAATATGCTCATAAAACATTGAGCAAATTAAGGTAATTCTCTTTCTAGTTAAATAAAAAAATTCTAAACATTTTAACGCGACAATGTCAATGCAAACAAACGGAAAGTGTCATAATAATAAAACGCTTCCCTGTTCATACAATTTATCACTAATCAAGTAGTGATAAGTGAAGTTTTATTTCATGTCGTGATATTTTAATGCAATCACTCTTTCAAAATTTAATTGCAACTTTTTAAAATAACATAATAAAAGAAGATAATAAAATTTTCGGTTTTTTACAGAATTTAATTGAATTGTTGGCTTAATATGCTTTTGTTATATTATGTTATACGTTTACATATATTTACAAATTTAAATTATAATATTTTTAATCTTTCTTTTTAAATAAATGTAGTGGTGGTCAAAAACGTCGGGTGTCTTTTGCAGTTGCGCTTTTGCACGAACCTCCAATTCTCATTTTGGATGAACCGACTGTCGGCGTTGATCCTTTACTTAGGCAAAAGTAATTTAATAAATATCTATTATTATAACGAATGTATTATTAAAAACATTTTCCCGAAGTATATGGAAACATCTTTACACTTTGGCCAGTTTATCGGGAGTAACGATTCTCATCACAACTCATTACATCGAGGAAGCTCGAATGGCGCATAACGTAAAAAGAATCATTTTTAGATTTACATTAATACGCTACCGATTTTGTAGCAAAACTTTCGTACAATACTTTGTTTTAGGTTGGTTTGATGTTGAATGGCAAACTGTTGATTCAGTCTCCACCTGAAACTATGATCCAACAGCTGGGATGCACCACTTTAGAGGAAGCTTTCGTTCAACTGTGTCTGAGTGAGGAACTGAATTCTAAAAGCGAGGAGGTTGTGGACTCCCGGGCATGTAAAGACCCTCTTTTGAAGGTCAGCACGTGCTCTATTGACACGCGACCCGAACAAGCTCAGTCTTTAAAGGCAACTTTTAGTGAGAAAAGGATTGCACGTTGGAACATTTTCTCCTTTCAACGTCTTTTGGCTCTAACTATTAAAACATTCATTTTCACTCTCCGAAATCCTGCGTAAGATCATATTTCTTTTACTGTATGACTGTGCTCGGTATTCATTTGTTTTGGGTTTAGTTCCATTCTGCTTCAGTTGGTGGTGGCTCCACTGACACTGGCTGTTTTCGCGTTGTCAATAGGAAAAGCACCGTTTGGGATTCAGGTGGCGGTTGTTAATCACGACACATCAGATCTCGGACAGTTTTACGTCGATTCCATCAGCAAACATTCTTTAAATCTGGTAACTTGTTTATTCTTTTTCTCGATTTTGTTTCGGGGTATTTTATTATTAAATTAAATATTTAGATACATTACACGAGTTATGCTGAAGCGATTCGAGCGCTGGATGATGGATTGGTTTTCGGAGCTATTTATTTGAATCCAAATTTTACGGAATCTGTCGTAAACCGATTCTCTCAATCGGTTCTAGCTGATAAACTTTCCATTTCGGAAAGTAAAGTGCAACTGGCTTTAGATTTTTCAAGTAAAAAAATAAAATATTAACATTAATGAGCGTTTTTAATCATATGTATCGTATTTTTAATAGACAAACAAGTTGCATTAACCGTGAATCAACAAATACTCGAAACATTTCATAAATACGCCCATAAGTTACTCAGTCGAATGGGAATTAACCCTGAACTTGCCGACATTCCAATTCAAGTAGCAAAATCATTATTTTTAAATTGCGTCGTGCTTTTAAATATTTTGATTTAATTTTTAGTACCATGGGGATGTTAATAACTTATTAGGAGTTGAGATAGATCAATTTCTCATACCAGGATTTATGGTTAGGTAAAGTAAACATCATAAAATGTTTCATCCAAAAAACTGACTTGACGTTTTCTTTTTAGCACCATCTTTTTCATGGTTTTAGGTACAGCTGCCATTAACCACCTGAACGATAGACAATTAGGCTGCGTAGATCGCCTCAAAGTAACAGGTTCTTATCTCTTTTAAAAACTCTGAGAACAAAAATAACTCGAATCTTGTTGAAAACTTAACCGACTCGTACGGGTTTTTTTTATAATTCGTCTGCTCTATTCAATTAGGGTTTATTAACAGCTTTTCAATTTTTTTTTTTTTTTTGGTTTGAAAGGTGTCACTGATTTTGAGTTAATTATCTCACAACTAATTTCTCAAACGATCGTCCTGCTGTTGCTGGTTCCATTGGATTTCGTGGTAGTGTTTCTCGTGTTGGGCTTTCAGATTCAAGGTTCTCTAATCTTGGCCTTGACTTTGAACATCATTCAAGGAGTATGCGGAGTAACTATGGGTGACGTCATTAATTAATAGAAATGTTTTATTTGAATGAGATTAATAATTTTTTTTTTTTTATTAGGGATTTTTATCGCGTCTTTCACTGATCAACTAACTACCGCTATCGTAGTGGTTCTTGCCATGTTTTTTGTATCTATGATGATGCAAGGTAATTATATAAGATAGTTAATTTAAGAACTAAATTGATAAATAATAATTATTTTCAACAATATCGATGTTAAATAGTTCTTACAAATAATGTTCTTCCTCTTAGTTTTTTTTTTTTTATGAAAATTTTAGTAATGTCTCACGATAACATTAGCTTAGTTATTGTTACTAGGCTAGGAATAATTTGGCTTTAATTTTTTTTTAGGTATAATGTGGCCATTAGAAAGTCTTCCAATTGCCTTTCGGACTATTAGTCATTGTCTTCCCTCAACCTACTCCGTGTTGGCTATGAGAAATATTGTCAATCATTCGGCTGACATCTTTAATTTGATGGTAATTTTAGGTTTGTGCTCATCTTGCATTTGGATAACAATTTTTATAATATTAAGTTGGTTGACAATGCGAATTCGGTCATAGACAAATCCATTGGTTGTCACTTTTATTTCCCTTCCTTCCCCCCCCCCCCCCCCCTGTCTAGTCGCGAATTATTAAACATTTTATTACATCTGTCTTAAACTAAAGTAAGGAGTAATTTACTCTAATGTTTTGGAAAGATGAAAATAAAATTTAATATCTTTATTTTAAAATTTTATTCTTATTTTTGATACCTAAAAGCAGGGAAGAAAATTCATATCGAATATATTTTTTTTTTGTGGTTTTTATATAAAAAAAAAACAAAATTACATAGTTGATCAACTCGATTGACGATGTCTCATTGGTTCCTCGTGTGGTTGTGCTAACCACTCTAGAGCAAGCTACTGTAGGTAAAGAGTTGTTTTGTACCAACTCGACTACGCATTTAGGTGCATTTTAGTTAGGGAAAATAAGATATAAAAACGAAGTTTGGTATTATTTTGTCCTACAACTATAATTATCTAATCTGCATCGACTATCTATGTTTTTTTTGTTTTTTTTTTGGTTACTATTTGCTTTTAGTTTTTATTTTTTTTTTGAGGTTTTAGTAGTGTGATTTGAATTATTAATGTAGATCTAATTAATTAGTAGTTGTTTTTTTTTTCAAACTATTATTTTGCTTTTGATTTAGGGAGTGGGCCCACTTAACTCTTCCACAAAAAAAAAAATATATTAATTTGCTGATTTAACTATCTTAATTTCGAGGTTAATAATGTAAAATGCTATTGAAAGAATTTCACGTTTAATTTAATAATAATATTTTGAAATCACTTAACGAATAGTTTAATACGGTAGATAAAAAAAAAGTTTATAAACTAAAATATTAAAGAGTTAATTTCAAAATCTTTAGTCAATTAGAAGGGCATTTTTTATAGTGATTCAAGTTTTAATAGATTAATATTGAAAGCATTGCTTAAACTTGAGATTTTAAACATATCATTTACTATTTTAAAGGATTTATAATATTATTTTAATAATATATAATATATATTTTTTTTCTCATAGTTTAAGATTTTTTTTTTTTGGTCTATTTTTATTATTTGTTTTGAACGAATTTTGTGTTGTAGGTTATTGTAGTGAGGTGGCGCGCTGAAATAAGAATAATTTTATTACTCATTTACATTACTACAATTTCTTGCGTAATAAAATATTTCTTAATATATCGTTAATCATTTGATCTGAAATCAATGGTAATTAACGTCAGAAGTATTAAAATAATATTTAAATCTCTTCCAAAGTACTGTATACATAAGTAAATAGCCAATTTGAAACTTTGAATTTATTATGCTTTTGCCATTAGAATAATAATATTCGAAAAAAAATTTTACTTTGATAAATACAGTAATTGGCAATAAAAGTTTTAATTTGAGCATTTATTTTTTTTTTTATGTATAAAAACATCTCATTGAATGTTAATAATGAAAAAAAAAATAATAATAATAATAATAAAAGGTAATCGTGTATTTCAAGGCTAATTCGGTGCACATTTAGTACGAGGTACTGTAACAAAAAAAAAACAAATTTACATCGCAATATTTAGCTAAATTTTAAGAGTGTTTTTGTTTGGTTGTAATAAATCAACAAAATAATGATAGCTTTTTTTTAATATTCGTTAATGTTCATCTTTGCCTGTTGTTTAATCGCGAGCAACTGTTTTCTAAATAATTTTTACGATCAATTTATGTGAAATGAGCATCGAAAGCGAAAACTGTTCAACTCTCAGCGTGATTCAAACCAAGTTTACCTTAATTTAATGGAACAACAAAAAACCGGTTATTATTATTATTTTTTTTTTTGTTTAACCACAAGGTATTCGATCGAAGGAATGAAAATGACCAGATTCTAAGTTAGAAACTGTTCATTTTCTTCTTTTTGTTCGAACATCTTGCGGTTCTAACACTTTTCAACAAGTTTTTCATTTTTCTACGAGAAATACTGTAGATTTTTTTTTAGAATTTTAAAGTAAATTTTCTTAAAATACATACAATAACAACATAACCATTTTTTTATTTTTTGTTATTGTTTAAATTATAATTTTAAGTTGAAATAATTTTTTGCTTTTCGGTAAGATTTTATTTTAATTAAACTATAATTTAGTTATCATTTGAATTTATTATTTTGTTAAATAAATGAATAAACGTGATCGAAATTTCAGACAAGCAAAATCAAAACTCTTTTTTTTAAAAAAAAAAAAGTTTGATCAATAATTATATTTTTTTTCTTCAATACAGTACTTTAAAATCTTTTGATGTACTGGTATTACTATTATTTATTACATGAATTTTTTGAAGAAAAAAAAAACAATTATTTTAATTCCAAAATTAAAATTCTTCTCATAATTTTATATACTTTTCATCAAGATTTTTAAAATAAAAAGAAATTATGAGAAGGGGAAAAAAAATTAATAAAAGTTGTCTGTGCAGTAGTTTGTATCTAAAAAAAAAACCAAAACACCAGCATTGAAAGGTAAAAAAAAAAAAAAAATGAAGGACAATCAGGAAAAAAAAAAAACTCCTCTTGCAAAACCTAAAAACAAGATTACATTTTCCTTTCCACCCTTCATTAAAATAGAGGAATTTTCGATGGTCAAAGTGGTGTCCGCGCTGACTACAGCATAGGCATGTTTCAGAGCTTATTCAAAAACAGCTGATGCAAAACTAAACCAAAAAAAATAAAAAGAAATGTCTTATATTTAAAGTTATCAAAATTATTTAAAGATATCAACAGATGATTTTCAACATTATCCGAGCGCGTTCGTATTCACGGCGGTGTACGTTTTCAATGACAGCGATCGAGGAAACGGGGAAAGGAGTTTTGAGCGCCGCGCTTTACTCAACAGCCACCTTTGATTAATAAGTATTATTATTAAATTTTGTAATTAATTGTGTGCGCGCAGAAAAACAATTATCATGGATGACAACGGTTGTTTAACCTCGTCGACGGTTGTGATGGAAAATGTCAACAAGATGTTTTCGGTGGGACTGATTTTTAGGAAAAGGCAGTTGCACGTTTTGCAAGGGATTAATTTACAGCTGACAAGTGGCTCAATGTAAGTTTACATTTTTGTTTTGTTTATTTTTATAATTAAAAATAGTTATAGAAAGTTATATAGAAGTGAAACTCTTTTAGAAAATAAATGGTGATTCATAATTTTATGAAAGGAAAATTCAGTTTAAAATTATTCAGATTTCAAATGGTTAAAACTGGAAGGTTTTTTAGATTTTAACTTGCAAAATTTAGCTAATTTTTAATGTGTACTTTATAAGAAGTTTATAGTTCTCCTACAACAACAACAACAAAAAAAAAAATTTAGAAGCACATATTAAATATTTACACCTATAAAAAAAATAGTACATGTAATTTTAAACTGCAAACTATTTTGTTTCGCTATAAGGGAAAGAAATGGAAATGTAGGTGCTCTCATTTCACTCGCACAAAAAAAATTACATTAGATTAATAATTATTAAATAAATATTTTTTTTTTTTAAAGAAAAAAAAAGAAAGAAAAGTTTTTTTACTTTTATCAATTAAAGTCACGAATGAGTACAGTAAAAATGAAGGTAAATTTTGAGAGGTCAACCAAAAGTTTGGCACTTTCTATAATACCTGTAATCTTTATTATTATGAGCTGTGAGTAAAATGGAGAAAGTGAGATCATAAAATACAGTACTTTGACCTCGGAAAATGTCCGCAAATGTAATGTACAAATACATTAGCTGCCTATAAAATGGAAGAAGCGGAATCAAATAACCAAAATGTTAAAATTTTTGTTTAAATTATTAAAATAATTTTGTTGAACATTTTCTGCTTTCGACAGCAACTGTTTAAATATTACCTTGAAAGAAGCCAAATTAAAACTAAAACTTTATCTCATCTTTAAATAACTTTAATAATAATTGTCGTTAAATTTTTGTAGGAAGTTTTTCTCAAAACGAGGAAAGAAAACTCTTCCATCAGTCAAACTTTTCCTGCGTCAATATTTATTATAATAATGTGTAATTTTTTTTTCTTGTAGTTATGGGTTATTAGGTCCGAGTGGTTGCGGTAAAACCTCGCTCTTAAAATGCATCGTAGGCCGTCTTCAACCGGATATTGGAAGTGTCAAAGTGTTTGGCCACAAACCTGGAAGTGCAGAGAGCGGGATTCCCGGAAACAAAGTGGGCTACATGCCTCAGGTACCAAAACAATTGCCTACCAATTAATAATCAAATTTATAACTACATGTACTGTATCGCGTTGTTTAGGACATTGGTTTGACGGAGGAATTAACAATATTCGAGACCTTAAACTACTTCGGAAAAACTTCGGGAATGAGTACGACTTTGATCAAACACAGATCGAATACGCTCCTAAAATTACTGCGCTTAGACAATTTTCGAAATAATTTAATAGGAAATTTAAGGTTGTGTTTTTCTTAAATTTGAATTCTATTGAATATTATTGACGTTGTATTATTTTAATTAGTGGTGGACAGAAACGTCGAGTATCATTTGCAGTGGCGCTTTTTCATCAACCTCCACTATTAATTTTGGATGAACCGACTGTGGGCTTAGATCCAATCATGCGACAAAAGTAAATATTTTATGCATAATATTATTGAAATTAGTGATTTAACTAAAAATCTACTACGATAAGTTAAAAAAGTAGTTGATAAAAAAAATCCGATGTGAATCAGCAGAAAAACGTTTAAGTATTTTTTCATAATTTTTTAATAATTTAATGTTTTCGGCTGACTCACTCTGCTAAAAAATCGGATATAACAAGAAAAATTAAGATTAAAAAACAAACTTTTAATTATTGACATCTTCAATAATTTTAATAAACAACTGTTTAAAGAGATGAATTATTAAAATATTTTGACTAAGAAATTAATTTGGAAAAATTTATTTCTCGAAACTAGAAAATTAAATTTTAGGATTTATACTGCTTTAAATTTGAGCTAAAAATTGTTTTTTTAAAGCTTAATTGAACATGAAAATTAATTGTGGCAACTATTTCAAAATTTATTCTTTATACTTTTTTTTCCACCTAAGAAAAAAATAGACCACAATCGATAAAATCAATTTAGAAAGGTTTATATTTTAATAAAAAAAAAAAAAATAGTATTAATAATTTATTTTAAACACGTTTAACATGAAATAAATTGCTATTGTAATCAAAATTCTACACAATTACATTTCCCCCCCCCCCCCCTCTCTCTTTCCATTTATTTAGCATTTGGGAACACTTGATGTCAGTTGTGAGCACGTCTGATACTTCTATTATCATAACCACTCATTACATCGAAGAAGCAAAAAACGCAGATAGAGCAAGTTTTTTTTTAAAAAAAATAATAATTTTTGTGTGCGATTTTATTTTTCTATAATGACAATTGCGTTGTATTGATAGGTAGGTCTAATGCTGAATGGTAAATTAGTCGCTCAAGGGAACCCGGTGGCTTTGATTGACAAGCACAAGTGCTCAACCTTAGAAGATGTGTTTCTAATCGTTAGTCAACAGTTGAAGGACAGTGAGGAAAACGAGACAAAGTGTCTTATTAGTGAGAACAATTTTAAAAAAATTGAAGATGTGATCGAAAGAGATAATAATCCGACGAGCGTGGTCACGTCTCCAATTATTCCCCGCTCAAAGCCAGATAACGGATATAATAGGTGTAGGAATGGACAGCAGCAATTGAAATCCGGAATGCAATTGGCTATCATCAGGTTTTTTGCGCTGGTCATGAAAACTGTCATCTTTTCCACTAGGAACCCAGCGTAAGTCAACTTTTCGTTCGAATTAATTATTGCAGTTTTAGTCATTACTTTAATAATAAATAGCTACAAAACAATTATTTTTCTACTCTAATTTTAAGGGTAGGAATTTTTTTTTTTTAAACTTAAGAAATAGGTCATGTCCTTAACAGACAGCATTGGATTAAACTTGTTATTTAATGTTGTTTTTTTTTTTTTTTTAACTTTTTGATTTGCAATTTTAAAAAAAACTGTTTTCACTGCGATTTTTTAATAATAATTTCCAATTTATTTTAACAAAACTGTTATTTACATTTTTTTTTTTTGTTTTTAATATTCTTTTTTAGTTCAATTGTTTTAGAAGTGGTCGTGCCACCTTTACTCTTAACCACATTCGCGTTGGGTGTGGGAAAGCCATTATTCGATCTACACATAGGAGTATTAAACGATGATTTAGAATTAGGTCCGATGTACCTGAGTGTCGTCGATCGACACATAATTAATTTGGTAGCTCATATTTACGTTTATTTATTTCTTTTTTTTCTTTAATAAAACCATTTTTTTTTTTCATAATGCGAAAGGTGGACTATTCGGATTATAATAAAGCCATGGAGGACTATAAAAACGGAGTGGTGTGGGGTGTCATTCATATAAATTCAAACTTCACCGAAGCTATTTTAGAAAGGTTTGTAGAGAGGAAAACACAGCATTTTTAAAATTTAAATTTTTTAATACGTACATTAAATGAAATTTGCAGGACTACTCAAGGAATTTTAACCAATAACCAAACTTTATACGATAGTCTAATTCAAATGGATTTGGATACCTCAAGTTTGTAATTCATTTAAATTTTAATACCATATATAATTGTTTATCATTCTAAGCGATATTATAATTATTATATATTTTTTAAATGTTTTAGATTCCCAGGTAGCCATAGTGGTCCACAACGAACTTCTACAAACGTATTTAAGATTTACCAAAAAATTTATGCATCGACAGGGTTTAAATCCGGAACTTAGCAGTCTTCCACTTCGGGTAAACAATAATTGTTACAAATGTATCAAACTGAAATAATAACCATTGTTTAAAAAATAAATAATAACCAATATGTAGGTGAACGGAAAAGAAGAATCCGAAAATTTTAATTACAATCAATTTTTAATGCCAGGTTTCGTTCTATCGTAAGTGATAAAATTATTTTCAGCCAAATTGTTTTAATTAATAATTATTGATTTTGTGGACGCAGACTGACGTATTTCACCGCGATTAGTTCTACATCCATGAACAGAGCCGCGGAGAAGCAAATGGGATGCACGGAACGACTTTGTGTAGCTGGTGTGCCTGAAAATTAATTAAAATTTGAATTTTCAGAAGTTAACTAAATTTAAAATTGTTTGTAGGCGTGACAGCTATTGATCTGGTGTTTTCCGAGTTGTTCGTGCACCTTTTACTATTTGTAGTTGAAGCCGTCTTAGATTTCATCGTTTTATTTTACATTTTCGACTTCAACTGTCAAGGTTCCATGCTGCTGGCTCTGATTATGGTGATTCTACACGGAGTGTGCGGAATGAGTTTCGGTAACGAAAAAGCGTTTCATGAAATTTTTTCAGCGCAAAAATGAAAGCAAATTAAATTTTTTTTATTTTTTAGGAATTATGGTTTCCGCATTTACCGATTATGTAGCCACAGCCATGATTGTTTGCATAGCAGTATTTTTTATAGGGATTATGGTGCAAGGTAATGTCCATAAAATGGGTTTTTTTTTTAAAAAAAAAAAAAAAAGGTTCGTTTTCATCTGAATTTTTCAGGTGTTTTGTGGCCATTGTTTACGTAAATTAGTTCTAATCCTCTGTTCGATTGATTTAATATTTCTTGTACAAAGTTTCATTTCTTAAACCATATAAATAGAGAACATTTTT
>JAQGAZ010001670.1:0-25866 GCA_034692225.1 Polydesmus complanatus
CCCCAACGAATAGGCCTACGTACTGTAGGGTGTCCGAGATGCTACTATCCAATTTTCGCCGGTTATTAAAATCTTTTTTTTTTTTTTTTTTTTAAATAAATAAATAAAAATTAGCGGTATGCCATTTTACAAGGAAACTCATAAAGTATTTTTTGTAAAAAAAAATATTTTTTTGTTGCGGTAAAATACTACCGGTAAATTAAAAAATTCAAAAAAGCAACTTTTCACACTCATTTTTCACTCATAACAATGAAACAAAAATGTAACCACAAATTAAAAACAATAAATTTAAATACCGGTAGCCTATTAACATAGTTTGCGTTTTTCAGAAAAACCGACAAATTTTATTTAAAAAATATTAAAATAAAAGTTAATATTAAATTAAAAGTTCAATACTACATTGTATGATAATTATTATAATGTAAATATTTATTAATTGTATAAAAATATTTTATTTAATCATCACCAAATTAATTCTTGCTAAAACAAATTAAATTTGATCATTCTATCACCCGAAGATAACTTGAGCCTAGAAAATTAATCGCCCAATAATTATTTATGGCGTTCAAATAAATAATTGTAATTTAAAATTAAATCCGTTATTATAAATCTATTTTTAAATTTTAATTATATTTTTAAAATATAAAACCGCCTTCTGAATTAAATTTTGTTTTTAATAAATAACTAAATTTCTAAACTGTTGATTTTTTAAACATAATTTAATAATTATTTAACTTTTTCTAAATATTTTTTTTTGAAAACGAAACTGATTCTAATAATTTTTCGGAACTGTAATTACGATTACAACACGTCGAGTATAATATCCACTATAACAAATTGAAGCGGATGTAAAAGTAACATAGCTAAGCTTTTACCATTAATCGATGATTAGATAAACATTCTTGTTAAATAAACAACATTAAAAGTCACGAAAAGTGATATAATAATTCACGCACTATCTTAAAACTTCATCGTCCTAAGACTCTGACTTATTTTCGATTGACATTAACAACTAATAAAATAATCAATAAAATAATAAATCCATAAAACCGCAATTAAATTAATGCCCCTAATCAATCGAAAGAATATGATACGAAGTGTAACGTAATTTAATGATTAAGTATTTCAATTTCCAGGTGTAAATAATGGAATAATAAAATCTTAGGTAAAAACGAAATAAAATTTGACAATTAACATCCCATAGAGATGAAAGTGTTGTAGTGGTAGTGAGTCTGGTGAAACTCCACCCACTCCATCAAGCCATCAGCATGCCTCCAGACGGCGCGCTTAAGCGTATCGGATAACCGATTGGACGGCAACAATATAAAAGAGAGAGAGAACGAGCATCGTCTCTACTGCTAAACCTCAAACTTGCTCGAAATTGTTAAACACAGCTTCACTAGCAAACTGTGTGTACAAACTCTTCTTCGTATAATATCCACAAGTCACAAATTCAAAAATATAATATATATTTTTTTCTGGAACTATTTCAACGATTTGCTTCGGAAAAGAAAAAAAAATCCACAAATACAGCGTCGCCACCACATCGAAAATTTTTGACTTTCTCCTCAAATTTAAAAGAAGAAAAGACAGAAAAAAAAAAACAACTCTGATTTGAACCCGGAATTCATTTCGCATCAGCAAAATATAGAAAAAAAAAAGAAATTTTGTAAGTACAAAATTAATTTTATTTCTTCATTTATATTTTTATTTTAATTAAATATATATTTTTTTTTAAAAAAAAATGTTTCTTTAACTATACAATTTCATAAAAAAAAACCAGACAAGTTAGCACGTGGCTTGCACCACCAACAAAGTTAATATAAAAAGAAAATTACTATGCATTAAAAATGCTTTTTTATATATTATAACCTTTTTAATAATAATAAATAAAAAAAAATAATAAAACACGGAATGCCGCAATTTATTTGTAGTTTAAACGCAACAATGTATTTTGGCAAATATGTTTATTTAATGCTAATTGAAAAGAATAATTATTTATCTCGATGAGATTTTGACTACCTAAATTAAATATCAGCCAGGTAATTATTATAAAAATTCATTTTGCATTTATCATTTCAAAAACGCAGGCAAAAATAAATAATAGAAAAATATGTTATTATAATTATGACGGAGTATGTTGAATTTTATCACTTAATCCTATTTAAATAACGCTAGTTATTGCATTACAAAGTAAACAAATGCAATCTGAATCCTATCTTATAATTGAATTTGTCACAAAAAGATAATTTTTTTCCATGAGTTCTGCGCTATTAAAAAAAATAAAAAAACCAGTACCGGTAGGGTACATGGTAGCGAAAGTATAAACACGAGTTTCACATTAATCCAATGGATCCCATGAGTCAAAAGAGCTTTTCAAAAACTAATTTGCCTTCTGTTAGAAATTTAATACATACGCATTTATATGAGCGATTAAGCATTGTGCAGCCGGCTCTCGAGTTAGTATTCGTACATATTTCATCTCGAATTAAAAAAATTTGCAATGAGGGAATATCGATATTTTTAAAAATATTTTCCTTTCAATTTTATGCTTTGTCGGCGCGATACATCAATTACCGGATAAAATAATAAATACGACTGTTTGTTTAAAACGAACGAGCAGATAATAAACGTAAAATGTTTTTCAAGCGTTCGAATTATTAAAAATTAATCGCCCGCAGTTTATTCTGTCCATTCAGTCGAAAAATTACATTTCCCACGAAAAGTGCTTTGGCGCATTATATCTCACGTTCGGTTAACCACAAAATGATCCGCCGTCTCCATTCGCAAAAAAAAAATAAAAGAAAATGAACTAATGGTAAAACGTACCGGTACCTATCCATTTCAAAAAATTGTGAAAATTATATTTTCTCTCTTTATAAAACGGCTTAAATTACCTGGTTTAATTCGCTACTACGTGTACATCCAAAGAAATATACTGTAACACAGATAAAAGCGCATCACAAGTGATATAGTAAAACAAAAAAATTTAATTTTGTTCTTTAACACCTTGTTTACACCAAACGTCTGAAACGGGTATTCCAAATTTTGGTGTAAATTCAAAAGGTTTGATGGAACTAGTTCCATTCTCTGCAAACCAGTTCGCGCGAGTCGTTTCGCTAGTAGTCCCAAATTTTTTTTTTTTTTTTAAAAAAAACCAAATTAAAAGTTCATTTATTTTTTTCAAAAAAAGTTCTTTTTTAAAAAAAATCAGGAAGGTGTAATGACATCATCACAAGTTCAGTGGAAACCCTTTTGCTAAAACCCAAATTGCAGTTGCTAAAATTTAGTTCCACAAAAACCTGAAACGATGTGTAAATGTAGTATTTAAAAGGCGCAAAATTTTATACACTTAAACTTAGTACTGTACTCGTACGCAAGCTGTAAATTGACATTAAACCTTATCGTTATTATAATAGTAAATTTAAATTTAATGCTTATACCAAAAGGTTTCAATACTCATAAAGTAACACCGAAAAATGTTTAACAAAATGTTAATAATTATTATCAAAGTAAGACGACGCATTCATTATACAGTATCTGAAGGAATTTATTCGAGAGGAATAGCAGATTCAAACCTAGTACTTAAGACAAATTTAAAAAAATTACAATTTAATTTAAAAATACAGTGTATACATTTTTATAAGTGCTTAAAAGTACCGTTTTTAATAATATACCCAATGCTTCAATTATATATTTTTAACAAAGTTGAGATTAACTTAAAAAAATATTATACTTTATATGTTAAAATAAATCCCTTATAACTTTTTGAATACATAACATTTAATGTATGTAACACACATAAAACGTGGAAATATATTTTCATGTAAGTCAGTTGGACTACGATGTAAAATTGTTAAGCGGGTTATAAAATATGTAGAAAAACTTATAAGCCTTTTACATTTTGTAGTATCGAAGCATTTTTCAACTTAAAATTCCGAGTTACATTTTCAATTTTCCTCTCCAAATTCTAGCACTTTAATCCGGATTACCGGAATAATTATTCACGTTTCAACGGCACTTAATTAACGATTCATCGAAAAATCCAAAAATTATATATTCCAACTCGTTAATATTAAAACTCGGTATCATTGCCAACGCTTTTTAGAATAGCGCGCTACGTATATTCCCCAAATATCGTCTTTCAAACCTCGTAAATGATTACGTCTCATACAAATTTTAAACATGTCACGACATTAAGCACACGTGACATCAGCAGTCAACACGCAATCACCTTCTAACCCCAAAAAAAAAAAAATTATATATACAGTATATCTTTTTGATCTTTGTGCTGGTACTGTGCATTTACAGCACGAGGTAAGCTACATTATACTGTAATAACACGAAGGAGAAAATTGATTGAAAAACGATGTCAATAATTGATTTTTTAGCACTCATGAAAACGTAATAAACTCGCTATTTATCTATATTATTAATTTTCACCTGTACCGTATAAGTAATTTATTTAGATTCCAACTGTATTGTTTAAGCTTATTAATTTATAATACGTAATAACTATTGACGAAGCAAAAACGGTAAAAACATCCCGACTTTCAATATGAAAAACAATTCCAAGAACCAATACCGGTACCGTATTATGTTCGACGCAAATAATAATTAACACTTTTAATTATTTATCACTTTTCATGGTAGCGCGCGAGCGTACAATTTACTTTGTCTAAGTAACGCAGCCTATTTATTTTTGCATTTGGTTTCTGCGCTGACGTCATAAAAGTGCATAAAAGTTGGAAAGACTTGAAAATTTAAATTTGGAGTGATGTGTCAACAACTCAATCTGTCAGCTGATAACGTAAGGAGCAATAATATAGCGTGCATTAACAAATGACAAGCGTTATACGCTGTACATTATACTGTACGAGAGAACCGTCGAAATCGATGGGCTGGAACTCGGTTATACGGGGGTAGAAGAGCAAGTGCTCTCATTCCTTGCCATCATATAAATACGTTAAGTGAATTTAAATACAACCATGCACTCGATCCCAATACTGTACATGTATATATTTTTGGCGTCATAGAAAATACAGTATTACTGTATATATTAAAAAAAAAAAAACCGTCTGCATCACTGTTTTTAGAATAATGGGATACCATTAAACTGCCTTTAATTACATTGCATAAACAATCATACGAGGAAACGCAATTATTTGTAAACTTTTGAGTTTTAAATTCGTAATTTCAATTAATTTATTATCGCAGTGACTTTAATATAAACGCCCACACAACTTGTTTAAAAAAATCAATTTTTTTGTTACATTAGTTAATTTCATTGAAAAAAAAAACCGCAGGTTTAAAATAATAGCCGTAAAGAAATGTGATGGATAAAGTTTATTCATGTGTTAAATTGAAATTGGAGAGAATAAAATGAGCCACTTTAGATGCTAATAAGGTAAAAGATGATCGATTAAGGTAGAAAAAATTGAATCATAGACAGTGTTATTTAATTTGTCAATTAATGCACGTGGTTTCAGCGAGGACAGTGCGAGACATGCTGCAGCACCCAATAGAATATTTTTCTTTTGGCAATTTTTTTTTTTAAGTATATTTTTAAGAATTATTTTTTTTACCATACCCGGTATTGCTAATGTTTGGTTACAAACTTCGATCATGCACCCTTAAGGGAACTTTTCCATGGTTGAAGGTTATAAACTTTCGAAAAAGTAAGTGTAAGTAAGGTCGGGTTTATACTGATTAGATTAAGCATAGTGGGGGAATTTTAATGTTCTGAACAAAAAAAAGTTTATAAAATAAGAAATAATAATTACAGTAAGTGTATAGTAATCGTGCCAATTTTTATTGAAATAATATATTATGCAATACTGGAGCATTATTTTTTTAAAAAATAATTTGCCAATACTGTAATACTAAAAATTATTTGTGCGGTTTTTGTGCGGTAAAGCTGGTTCCAAATAAACGTACAGAAATTGGCAACAAAAAAAATATATCTGCTAACTATTGATATCTCCGTGTGACTTAACTTTTTGACATTTAATATCTTCAAAAACTATTTACCGATCGGATAATCGAAGATTACAATTGAAAGAAAAAAGAAATAGTACCTGTAAAATGTTTTTATACTAAGCTTGTACTACCTTAAAAACGTTTAAATATCAATAATACATGTAATAATAATAATCCAATATAGACAAATTATAGCGATTATTATTTACATAAGCCATTCGCCAATCAAAAAATTCCAACATTTTTTTGGAAAGAATTTTGTTGTGGATACCGAGAACGCAATTTTAAATAACATACAAAATATCGAACAATAATAGGCCTACTAAGTAAACATCTGAAAATTATATTGTATGTAGTACAGTACACTTAAAACCGAAAATTTACTAGAAATAAGTAGCAGCCATTTCACATTTGTGAAATTACTGTATTTCAACGATAGAAGGTGTCAATGTGGGGGAAAGAGAATTGGGGAAACAACTTCATTTTTTAAAAACAAAATCTGAAAAATTATAACTGCCGGTATAACAAATTTGAAACCCAAATGTAATAAAAAATAACAATTTTCAAACAAAAAACAAACTTTAAATAAAGCACCATTTTTTGATGAAAATAAAATAAAAAAATGTTCTCCCTTAATTTAGCAAATAATGTCATGCACCTGTACTTTGCTATTGATTCAAATGCAAGTTACATAGCCAATACTTCGGTAATGAAAAAACAAGAGAAAGTTACAAAAAAAAAAAAATTATTTCACGAAGAATGTAAAAAAATCAAAAAATAGTTTCGCTATTATTTTGTACTGTAATTGTACGCTTTCATTGAAAAATGTACTCAACCAAAAAAATATTTTAAAAAAAAACTAAATTAAAACAAAAGCAAGAATCAAGTAACGAGAATCTCACTATCTGACATTTTTATTAAGAACCATCGATTTCTTTCTGTGAAATAATTGCTTTTTCGGACAAATAGTCCAAATACATTTGATGCATCTAAATATAATGATTACATTTAAATGCAAACATTCGATTTAAATGCGAATGCGGTTTAAGTAGTACTTAGCAAATACCATCTGAATTCTTCAAACCAACTACGGTATTAATTATTTTGACATGCACGTACATGTACATAAAAGTTAAGCTTTAGCGTGACCATACGATATCCGGCAGTAGGAATCGCTTATCGCTCGGGCAAAAGTTTCGCGAGGTTGCTCAGGAAACGCAGCACCTGTTGGCAACTAAAATCAATTTCGCCCTCGTATTAATTTCAATCAATTCTTATATAATATAACGCTGATCTCCAAATTTCGTTCAACGATTTTAAAATTCTTATTATTCAATGCATTGCCTGCCTGCAGTCATCGGCGTCAAAAACATTGGGAGATTTATTACATACAGTACCAGAAATAATAATTTACTGATATAAAAAAAAAAAGGGTCTGGGCATGTTAAAGTAATTGTCAGCAAACAGGTAAAATACCGTAAATACAATTTAAAACAGTAAAAATGTAAATAATAAAAACTCCTTTCAATTTCAAACCAAAATCGATAAAAAAAATTTTAAAATAAAACTATCAAAAAAAATAAATAAATAAAAATCAATATGTACTTGTAATTAATAAACCATTACAATTATTATAATGGCAAATAATTTATTGTTCAGAACGAAAATTAACGCTATTTTTAAAGACTAGAATTGTTACCGGTAAAAATTTAATTTTTTGTCCAAATTTTAAAGCATAACCTTAATCCTAGGTACAATATTATACTGTAGCATTACATTAGCTATTATGATTATCTGCCCATCCGAGATTTTACATAAACGACTATGTTACACTTGTAAAATGTTATGACATATACCGGTAAGTTAAATAAAGAAAAAAGAAATAGGCCCACAATCGCACGACATACTGTATAACACACACTGAACCCTGAAGATAAAAAATTAACTAAAATACTAAAACCATAATTAAATTAAGCTATCATTTTGGATTCACGTTTATTTCATTCATTGTAATAAATACGCATCACAGCTAAACATCTGTCACTATCAACCATAATAAATTAGCCTACATCCTGATTTGCTTTGCCCATACAGTAGAATCCCAATTACAGTATTCGAGTGTAATTACATACAGTAATAACCGACTTTATTGTAATTGTACTTGCCATAAAACTTAACAGAATTAAAAAAAAAAAAAAAAAAGAGGTACAACTAAGCCTAATAATATTTGGTTGCCACCCAATAATATCATTTTATTTAATCCTTAGCTTCACATTTCATTAAACGTAAAATTAATCAATGTCATTGCTACCAAAAGTTATTAAAGTATATTACGCAAAAAAAAAGTCATTTGAATTTATGGCAAATCTATAGACCTGTGCATGCGCATCGTATAAATTTCCATCTTGTTCTTAAAAGAGTTCTTAAAAAAATTCAGTGGGTTTTAATAATAATAATAAAAACATTAAGGTTCATAATTCGATGACTACGAAATAAAAAACTAACTAAAACCCCGCTTTAATAAAATTATTTAAAATAATTTACGATATAAACTTATATAAAATCGTTAAACTATTATTTAAAATTCAGTAATACCGATACAATAAAAGCGCAAGAAAATATATCTACTTTGGTCGTCAATATTTGAGATTTTACACCACTACTGTATTTGCTTTTTAGTACAGCTAATTGATTGAACTGCAGAATTGTTTGCAATGCTAGCCAATGAGAGAATTTCTAAAGATGTTGAAAACATTTTCAGCGACCGCCGTTAATAAACAATTTTAATTATTGATTAGCCCGGAATGTTCGAAATAAATTTAGCATAGAAACCAACAAATTCTAAATGAAAGAAGAAGCCTAAAATACATTTTCATAACTGTTAACTGATAATACTGTATGTAAAAAAAATATATTATATACAACACAGTAGTTTTATGATTTAATAAAATAATAATGCGAAAGTTACAAATCGTGTCAGACTTTAGAAGTCGACTTTGAATTTCCCTTATGAAATAAAATTAATAGATTCGGCGGGCATAACAATTGCATAGCTAAAATTATTAATTACAGTTCATAAAAGTACATCAAATAATAGATTAGTCAATTATTAAAGCGCAAATTTGCGACTAGCCTTATTTATGAGAAGCGTAATGAAAGCAGGGATCAATTCGGCAAATTGATCGCTAGACCAAGTGCTATCACGTGAATAAGAAACCCTCCACGTGTTGACGACAGTATAATATATTTCACGTACGGTTCCAACACTTTATCAATATATAGATTAATACGTGCGGTGTGGTAGACGAGGCGAGTAAACCGAGATAAACCTGTAGACAAAACCAAAAGAAACTAAGTATATAATACCGCTTTCGAAAATACGTCAGGATACCAAAAACCGCAATTTTTTCTTTGTCGTTTTACAAAAAAATTGCATTTTTAATTAAGCATAGTTTCGCGCGAACCTTGGGGAGGATCTTTTTCGTGACTCTTTAAACTAGAAAAGTTATTAAAATATAAGCTAGCTCATTCTTGAATAATTTAATTTTGATGACATAGATGTGCTCTAATAGTATACTTGATCTATTCAACTGTCGCAACCACATATCATACATGTAAATCGGAAAAGAAAAATAATCTCAAAACCAAAAATAAATAAATAATAAAAATAAAAAAAAGCCCATGAGTTCTATAATTAGTGAAACATTTTCATTTTCAAAAATATCTAAAACTAATTTGCGCAAACTTTTGTTTTAATCGAAATAACAATCTTATTTAAGTTTTTTTTGTTTATAATAAATAATATTAAAAATATCAAAATTTCTTATCGTGTTGTAGAAAATGTTTTTTTTTTTTAAATAAAAAAATGCACCTACAATTAAACCGTAAAATAATTTTAAATAAGTGAACCCATTTGTTTATTTTATTAATAAATAATTACGATCTAATTAACAGATAAAAGAGCTCTCTCTATAATTTGCGAGAAATTAATAACAAAAACTCATAGAAATAATAGCTAATACCGGTTTCATAATAAATGCTAAAAAATGTTATCTGATAACGAAATTCGTTGATCGACCATTACAAGTAGGCAAACAAGCCCAATTGAACGGAGGAACCTTTAGAAAATTGCTGTGGGAATTTCAGAACATTAATTTTTAATCATCCAACGATTCCTCGTTGATATTTTACTTTTTCTACGTTACATAAATTAAACATTTTAGCCTCATTAATTTCAATCTAAAACGAAACTTGAATACCAATTATTTAAAAAAAAAAAAAAAAAAAAAACACTTTAAAAATAACTTTAATAAAATAGAAAGGGAAAACATTTACAAAAAAATAAATAAATAGAAAAAAAGCTTTAAACGAGCCGAAAGTTGTTTTTAAAATATTTACTTTAAAGTAACTATTAAAAAATTACAATGCTGCCTTTGCATTCTTCGATCAAACATTCTTCGATTTTAATTTTTAGCAAGTTCTTTTCAAAATATCCAAACATTAATAATTCATCTCATTGATTACCAATATGAAATTGGGATAAAAACATAAACAAATAGTAAATAAAAATTCGGATCAATTGCTTTGCTATGTAACTTTTGTTTCGAGTTATATCGTAGACAGTATACAAACAATTACCCCCAATTAAAGGTTTAAAAATAACATTTATACCCATAATAGAATATTAAACTCAAAAATAAATAACATCGCTGAATTCTGCAGTATAAACAATAAAAAAAAGCGCAAAATCGTCTTTTCAAAAGGATTTATTGTGTCGCTTTAAAAGCTCGTTACCATTTTTTTTTTCTCGAGAAATACTGCAACATTAAGAAAAAGAAAAACTGTGTTATACCCTCGCTTCCATCACTTATAAAAGCTATACAGTACGTACAAATCTTCCGATACAAAAAAAGTAAAAGAATAAAAACAAGAAAATATAAACTTTTGCTGCATTACAGTATAATATATCACGTTCAAAATTAGTTAAAATAAATATTAGTTTAACCAAACTTTGATATTTAATCAAACGTAATAATTATTCAAAACGAAATTAGCCTTATTTTATAAGGTACATGTACCGTGACGCTAAACTAAACCAAAATGAAAATCTGCTGGAAATATCAACTAACCAAATTGCAATAACCTCACGTTTACTACTGGTAGCAAAAATATGTTTAAAGTACGCCTACTGTAGCTCGCAAAAAAATGAAATGCGACAAAATAAATAATTCAAACTGCAAAACAAATATTTTGCTGAATCAAAACATAAAAAAGAAACGTGATAAACTGCTGTAATTTCAATACCGTTTTATCGGATTCGACCACATGTAAAACATTTTTTCACCCCCTATAAATAAATAATGCAGTATAGCATAAAAAGTTCGAAAATGATTACCCCTCACTTTTTAATATCAACTAATATAGTATAATTACTATACTTTACGCCTTCGCACATTTGGGGTTCCTAAGAGTTTCCACGTAATGCAGCCATTATGTTAGTTTACCATAATTAATATTAATAATTATTATTTATTCTAATTTTTAAATTAAAATTTTAGAGCACTTTTCATTTGATTAAAAGTGATCTAAATGAAAAAGCAATTTTCCTCTAATAAAAAAACACATAATTTAATACAGTATGCCAAATTTAATGTGGAGGAAAAATACGCTAAAGGGTCTCGTTTAGGTCCCCAGCCCTATTTCGCTTCTGAAAACCTTACCGGCAAAATTTTTAATATAACGAATAATTTCCTTAATGAGGAAATAAATGATTAGGAGAAAATTAAAGTTTTACCGCAACATCAATTAAAAATAATAATGTCAAGCTAGGTAATACATCTTTAATGAATAATAGTCTAGAAAAGTGTTGCAGCTCTATTCAATAATTCCTTAACAAAAAAAGAAAAGAAAACTCAAGCGGTGGTGTTCAACTCGCTACTTTCACTTTCTCTCCAAAAATAATTCGAGACAACTTTTAGATTTTACCGCCATTACGCAACGAATTAATAATTAATTTCGTTCTAATGGTCTACGATCCGCGGTACGAGCAGACGCGAAAAGCCAGTCGAATCCCTAAACTGTTAAAAGGTTTGAAAAATAAACATTCGCAATGGTTGCCAGAAATAGTCTTAATAGTTCTTTCCGACCTTTTATGTAGTTTAAGAAGGTGCTTACTCGAAATTTGCCTGATATATTATTTCCGGCACTAGAATTGTTGCTAAAATAGTCAACATTGCGCAATCTCCGAAAATGCTTAACTGGCTACCTCGATGCTGTCTTCCTGCATCTTTTTCCCCTGGTCTAATGGCCCGGCACAGCCAGTCAAAGCAGTACCGATATCATAACAATAATATTTACAAAATCATGAAATTAATAATTGGTTTTTACCGTTCTGACTTTACCCAATTAGACGGTACTCGTATTAAATAAATAAATAAAAAAATATGCGGGTCAAAAATAATACCATAAAAAAAAATTTAAGTTCTATACACGCCAATAGAGTACCGGTAGCCTATTATTATTTTCCGCGCATTTTCGTCAGAAAAAATAATAACCACCAGAAACCATAAACTTAGCAAAACTATTAATTAGAATCATTTTAAAAATAATTCGTTACTAAATTTATCAAAAAAATATTAAACTCTTTTCAATTCGATCTACGAGATACCATGTTAAAATAAATTACTTTGATTTACTATTTATTAGACGAAACCAATAAAATTCCTATGATTACGTACCGTATTAAAAAAATATAATATATTTCATGAAGCCCTTCAATTACCTTTAATAGATTATATTATTATACTGTATGTTAATAATACACTGCAGTAGTTAATATACCGTAACTATCGTAATCGATGCACACTTGTTGTCCAATTCAACGCTATTGATGCATAATAATAATATTTCCTGCCTTTCAACATTTTAGTATATACACAGTAGACCATTCCAATTACTTTAAAATACAATTTAACAATAAGTTGAGGATTTCTTTTTCTTCACCTCATCGTTATTGACTGATAAAAGGAGAAATAACGGGCAATTCAATAAATTTGGCAAATATGAATTTTTCTTTCGTTGATCCAATTTAGAATCGAAAGAAAAAAAGATAAAAAAAAAAAAAATAGCAAACGGCTTATCGAAATCGCCGTGTCTTTCTAATGAGATAAATATTTAATATACAGTAATATGAAAGCTTTGAAAAAGAGTCGTTAAATCTTGCGAGCGTATTGATCATCTATCTTGTTTAGCAGGGAATTGGAAGAAAGTGTACATGTGCCATATTGAAAATGTAAGAGAAAGAGATAGAGAAAGAGAGAGAGAGAGAGAGCGAGGAAAAAAAAGGGAGTTTGTCGATAGCAAAGTGAGTGAAATAAGACGCTTGTTTTAGGTGTCACGATTCCCTTGACAGAAAAGTTGAGAACGCAAAACTTCAATTAGTAGTGTTATTCAAAGCACCTCGCGTCATCTAATTAAAAAAAAAACACAAAGCGTTAATTACTTTAAACCTCAAAACAGAAAACTTAATTACAAAAGATTTCGCACCAAAAAGTGATTACAAATTAAGTGAAACAACCGACGCTACAAAATGAATTACAATGCTTATTTCACCTACTTCCGCTTTCAAACACAGTGCATAAACACGACAATACTGTATACGAAGTGTCAATCAAAATAAATAAGTAATAATAGTGTCAATTAGCATAGATTAATCGACTTCAAAATAACATTTTAATTAGTTATGACAAAAATAAAAAATAAAGCTACCGCGCTCAAAAAGACCAAAACAACAGCAATTAATTTAGGTTTCCCTCACTTTACGCGGAGCATGCATTGTTAAAAATTGCTGCCCTGCCTTTACTTGCAGTGACCATTAAAAATTTACACAGCCGTCTGTTGGAGCTCAAAAGTGGCCCAGAAAACCAAACATATGTACGGCGCTTCAAAATGAAAACCAAAATAGATAACGCTGTTATTCTTTTCCATTGCAAAATTATTCGAAAATATACGTAAAAAAAATTCGTTTTTTTTTAATACTAATTTATAAACTAAATACGGTATGCGTAATCATCGCTCCACAAACTCAATCGTGTGTACACCGTGATACGCAAAACCGCGCACTGTAAATTCGCGTTGTCAACAAAATTAGATATAAACTTTGATGGACTGTGTGCGCAGTATTTACAAAACGTAAATTAAAAAGCAAACGAAATTGCGAAGCCGCTAAAGGCAATAACGCCGACTAATTAACATGCAAGATCTCGCAAAAGAAAAAAAACAAACAACAACAACAAACAAAACAACAATTTACTAAAATAAACATTTTCGCAAATAAAGTTGGACACCTGGCATAAAAATAACCCTTTCCATTCTCATATACCTAATATTAAATTAACTAAGTATAAATAAAAACAGTTTTTAAGGAAAAGATAAAAAAAAAAACTAATTAATTTTGAAGTTGCAATTACTTAACGCTAATCTAAAGCGGAATAATGGATTAATAACTCGCTAACAAACAATAATTAAAGAATTTAATCAAGAATACAGCGTAGGCTATATTCTGCGCAGACATTAAAGTGTAACTTAATTATTTTTCCTATCTCTAACTCCTTTATTCCATAAAAAAAAAAAAATAAGAAAGAAATTTTTTTCTCCTTCCCGCTTTAATAAACGAGATGGTTAATCGAGATAGAAAAAAAAAAATGATGCAATTAAACGCTAGTCTAAGCTGCTAATATACTGTACGGTACCTCTCGGCGCCCTTCAATTACCTGTACAGTATTATGCGAGTACAAATGAACAATATTTAAATTTCCTTCCTCAATTTTTCCTATTTTCGCATTCGCCTTTGTGTTTACGTACAAACCGTAGAACGGCCATATTATACTAAGATCCGTAATTGAATTTCAAAGTTTCATCTTTTCTTTCGACTTTTTCGCCATCCACCAATCCCTCACTCCCTTCTTTTCATCTCCAGACAATTAAATAATATGCTTCACTAGAGAATTTGAAAACGGAATTAAAAAATGTAGGCGGGCATCCATCCATCCCTTCCCCCCATCACCTGCATTCTATACATTAGGAAAATGATTGAAAAACATTGCGAGCTTGCCTAACTTCACCTCGGCAAAAAAATAAAAATATCATCCGCCCTCAAGTCGAATGTACATAGAGCGAAGAAAGTAATAACTACCTACACCTTTTAATAAATATTGTTTAATTAAGATGAGAAAAAACTCAAAAGCCGATTGCTTAATATTCACACAAACGCACCCACGAGTAGCCGCGTAAGGCGATGAACAGCCGCCTCGATATTAAACCAGGTCGAGCTAACCATTTACTGCGTAGTTGAATGTAGATAAATATTAGATGAATAATTGATTGGTAAAATAGTCTTGTCGTTAACCTACTGCATTAGTTAAGTAAAAACTCGAAATTAACTATTTAAAGTTCAGTATTTAGTTAGCTTACGCTGAATGAATATTTGATGCTCGAAAGAGATTATCCACTCAACAGTAGTTTATTTAATTAAAATAAACATGAAAAGCCAAAAACCGTTGCATGATAAAAAGTATTCAGTATTGTACCGTAATAATAGCATGCTCCCAGTAAAAAGTTAATCGTTTTTTCCACCCTATTAAAACAATGTTTCATTCAGAACCTTTTTACATTAGTAATAAAATGTTAAATAGTTATTATGGTTCCTTTACATCTAATAAATAATTGCGTAGATTATTTTAAAATAATTATGTGACGTAGTTGTTGGCAATGTTTTTTTAAAAAACATTTTGAGTTTGCAAAAAAAAAAAAAAAAAAATTACCGTATTATAAAAATAATCCGCAGCAATATTGTAAATACTTTTAAATTATGAAAAAATTATTTAAAAAATAAATAAAAAATACATTAATTCTATTCTATAGATATTTAAATTATTTTCTCTTAAGAAATTGGTAGCAGTTGTCATGCCAAAAATAGCACCATGATGAAACATTATAGAATATTATTTAAAGTAAATATTTAATAGGTTTTTTTTTCTATTAAAACAATAATTAATTTAAAACTTTTTCAAATCAACTACATTTAATAATTTTTTTTTAAATAAAACATTACAATACGGGTCATGTGATTCTTTGCAATATTATTGTGCATGCCCTTAAGCTAAAAATCAGTGCATTTCAAAAAATAAATAAAAATCATATTAAAATTTAATTAACTAATTTCCAAAAATATTAGAATTATTTTTTCTTAAGTTAAAAGTTCAAAATAGATTGTATGGCAGTAGATGTCATGCAAATATTTGATTAATATCGCAGACATCAGTATTTGTTTACAATTGTATGCGCAACTCATCATTTCAATATCAAATTAGACACAAAATACAGTACAGTCAGTTAAAAAAATTTTAATAATAAAATTAAAAACAATTCTTTGATTGTTTATTTATTGTCATAAAATTGTTCGCAAACATTTTAAATCATTGTTTACTAACCAAATTAAATAAAAATTTAAATGAGCTTTGCGCTTTTAAATCGAATGAGCAATAAAAGACAGCTACTTGTACTATACTTTGTAGCTCAAACGGGTTTTGTTTGCTTCTAAAATTATAAAATGTAAATTATTGAAAAACCGTTCAAATTGTATCCGTGAATGAGCGATTCATTCGCTTGAATATGCAAAAATTCATATTGCGATTGGAAAAGAAACAAACTTCCTGTCAAATTAAAACAACAACAAAACAAAAAAAAAAGGATTTAGTTTGAAGATTCAAAGGCTCTACTGAAAATTATTATTTTCCAAAATAAAACTTGATGGAAAAATTGCCTGCATTTACTATCCCGTATTATCGCGAGTACCATACTCGCGGTAGAGAAAAACAGACACCTTTCATTTGTTCAAATCATATCAATTGAAAATTTCACCCACTGTCAAATTTGTACGTCACGTAACGAGTTTGCGGTCAAATTTTTTCCCCCGTCAGTTCAGACGAAAGTTGGAAATAGAAAAGGGTAACGAGACTCTTTTAAACGAACAAGCGCATGATATAAAAATATTGACACGTGTCATAAATACCCGAGCTGGAAAAGTGCACGCAGGCAGTTTTCCTTCCATTTGCATAAGTAGAACGAGTAGCCTAATTAAAAGAGACAAAAATCCGGCGCAAATCTCATACTCGCCAAATTAATCATTTCTTCCATTTTACAATAAATAAAAATGAATGAAATTAGCGCGAACAAATCACTACAAGCATTAAATTAATTATACTGTACAAATAGTAAAAAAAACCCTAGTACACTATTAAATTTACAATTTTAAATGACATTAATTTAAAAATTAAAATTTAAAAATCCAGACTGGATATTATTCACATAATAGGAAATGTGTTGAGAAAATAACTACTCAATCATAATAATAATTATAATTGTTTTATTTTTAAACAGTAGCTAAAACTTCTAGTATTTGGATTGCGCTATAGTATTGGGGTCGCCTCAAAAGTGATTTCTCAAAATCAAATAACAAAAAATATATCACGTGACAAGATTACCCAAAATCGATTTAAAGAAATGAAATTCTATTTACTCTCCAGAAAAAACAAGGCTGGACACCCCAACCTCGTTTAGCGCTCAAGATTTTTACGACGAAAAATGAGTACTGCAACAGTAACTTTACCGCAGAAAATCATTTCATAATATCAAAGTTACGCTAACGCACTACTACAGTATTTTCTACCAGTAGATTTCCTTTTTCCACTCATGAATATAATTGTTTTAAAAAAATATAAAATAATATTATTAAAAATATGGGTTGCATAAATAAGCCACCTTTCATGCTTCTAAAAGTTAATGAAAAACCTTTAATAACAACCAACAATTTCTTGCAAAAAAAAAAAAAAAAACTGGGAAAATATTTAAAGTAGAAAAGCACAGATCGGGATCAACCAGTAGTGCTAAATAATTGAGTATAGACCCCATGTACTTCCCCATGTGCTCAATTGATTTAATATTTTATAATTCGTAAACTATTTGGCATCAACTAAAATTAAATTAACGTTAAATCTTGTAATACAGCGAACGAATAAAACGTCAATGGCAAAAAAGGTGTCATACATTTTCTTCCAGCAAATTCCTTCCCCCCATAAATTACGTCGCGCATCACACGCTTCTTATTAATGATAGCATTTAAAACGAAACATCTAAAGTGCAAAATTTATGCGTATGACATTGAAAGATGAATAGCATCTCTTTCTAATGCAATTTAAATCCAATCTGCAGCTTGAAATATTTTCTACGCATGCGTTAGTATAGGAGCAAATCTTAACCGAAAAAAAAAAAAAAGATAAAAAAAGAAATCACCTCAGCTCTAAGAGCCGAATGAGATAGGGAAAAAAAATCCAATTAGACAAAAGGAATCTATTAAATCGCTTAATTCCTCGTCGAAATCTATATTTTCAATCACCTCAAACGACTCTTCCTTACGTTCTCTCCTTAATATCATCACTCTCTCTCTCATATCAAATCTCCCCCGCGTTTACAACTTATCTTTCGCGCTTTACCCATTTTTTTAATTAACTAAATGCTCCAACTTAATTTATTCGTTTAATTTTATTTATTGCGTTAAATTACGTCTCCGAGCGTTAGAAAAACAATGGTCGACGACGTTAATACGTAAAAGATGGGCGAGCCATTTGCTCCTGCAGTAGTTTTCTCCAAACCGGACGCGTTTTCGCCATTCAAACTCCTCCTTTTCGTGATTTATAACAAGAGGATGGCGTGAAAGATAGCTTCCATTTAGTCACCCACTGATGATTTTAGTTGGACATGGCGTGCACTTCGTTTAAGACGAGTTTTCACAAGATAACGGATCAACTCACGTCAAACCACCACCTTAAGCTTGAATTTTTTTTTTAAAAAAAAACAACAACAACCAGGAAACACATTGAGGCCTCTGCTGTTTACGAATAGGCCTATACCGTCACAACTCCTTTACTAAGAAATTTAATAATTCATTAAATCATGCTTATTTCAGTATTATTGATGGTATACTGAAGCTTTAACAATTTACGATTAGGCTTATTGAATATCAAAGAAACCCCTTTACAACGAAATTGATTTCGTCGCGCTTATTGCGTTCCTTTTCACATTCAATTGGCGTAATAAAATTACTTGTCTATTTATAACGTTACGCTGTATTATTTTAATAAATGTTTAATAGAATTTAAATAGATTAGAAATTAAGCTAGAATAACTAACACGTTTCTTCCAAAGACGCTTATTTATTATGTTGGTTTTTTTTTTTTACCGAGACATTACCCGCGTGCGTCATTTTGTTAAAAGACCTCGGATTGCCCAGTGAAGTAGAGCCTTTGCTCTTCAAAACAATAATGACAAAAGAAGTGCAAAGGATAGTGCTGTAAGATCCGACAAAAGAAGAGCCATTCTCACTTCACTCGCCACTAATACTACAACCACCACTACTGCTAATTATCGTGATTTGTTCGAGTAGATGTGCTCTGAAAGCGCAATTTACGACTCTTCTTTAAATAATTGTGGTTTACGCAGTAAGATATCACCGCGGTCTTCAACACATTAAGCAAAACCTACAGAGTTTGAAGTAGAAAAGAACATTTGGAAAATGTTAAAAGGGAATCCTTGCCAAAATGGCTAACTTCACTTTTGATCTTTAACTATTTTAATAGAAAAAAAATATTACCAATATCAACAAAAAATAAACTAAAATAAAAAAAAGGAACGATTATAAATGACAACTGATAAGCTAAATTTAATTCGGCTGAAAATTCGGAACTCTAGCAACTAAATTATTAATGCCATACATGATGTGGTAGAAAAGTAATGCAACTACAGTTAAAAAATGTTGTAAATGCTAAAGTTCCTAGGAGTGAAAACAACTTTTCCGGCGTGGTGCAGGTACTGTATCTACTTTGAAGGTGATGGCATTGATTTGTAGTTTAATAACAAAATACCGGTAATACGAAATTTTATAACTTCAGTAGCATAACTTTTCTGCTACACCGTGTGCGAAAATAACATTTGAACTCCAGTTGCTTAATACCAATAGGTATGCTATACACAGAATACTGTAACTGTCAACGAGTGGTCAATAAGCTCCCTTCAAGTCATAAATAGTTTTCTATTTTTTCCCTGTTGGTAAAATTTCATAGCGTTTTTTATTATCAAATATAATACTAACGTTTTGTAGTTTTCTTTTTACTGTATAACTATTTTATCGCTCATAAACAGGGAAACATGAATTGGTGTATATCCCCGTTTATAAAATTAGCTACAGAAGTTTTTGAGTTTTTGTTGTATACAACACGGTTAGATAACCAAAAATAAATAGATTTTAGTATTTTACTTTAGAATTCCTACAACCAATTTAAAAATTCACACACAGTTAAAATTAAAGTTTAAAAAATTCAACTTTCTGTACACTGAGTTAAAAAAAAAAAAAAAAAAGTTAATAACACAATATAACAAAAACCGTAAAATAAGTTTTCTATTTTTCCAAATTGTCAGATTTAACGTAAATAAATAAAGCAGCGATTGGAATTGAGTGACCCGGTTAAACGGCGAAACAAATTTTCGCTCGGATAATAGCCGTGGCGTGATTTACTTTCATTTGCAGTCAATCGAAAGATGGAAAAGCTTTTTCATGGCCAATAACAACTTTTATGAGTTCTCATTTAATAGCCAAATGTCGTCAACCAGAAACATTGCGTCACCCTTTTTATCACTTTTTATCTTCGAATAGACTTGAAGTTGGTAGAAAATAAACGCAGCAAAAGTGAAAAGGGAGAGGGAAAAAAAAAATTTTATCCGTCACAAACGAAAAATGTTGTCAATCGAGAAATTGAAAATGGGGAAGTAAAGCTTACACGCGTAGATATATACCCGTGTCAAAATGTTGAACATAACGTGCGGGGAATAACACGCTGTACGCACGTGTGTCGTGTGCATTGAAACGAGAAAGCGCGCCGGAGTAGACGTGTAAATAAACCGCGGCTTGCTTGCCGCTCGCATACCACGAATCACTAGTGCCATGACATGACATGACAGTATCGACTCCACTTCACATCTTATGCTAGTAGCAAGTGGGTCAAATAATTTATCGCCCTACTCCGTTTTTACTAGGATGAAAAGCTTTCTTCACCTAAAAGAAGAAACACTGCACTATCTCCCCTACTTTTTACCTAAAAGCTTTGTCTTTTTTTTTTTTTTAATTTGTTATTTTGCAATGAAGCACTTACTTTCCTTCTACATCCCTCCAAATAAAAATTGTACTTTAACATACTGTACAATAATTTATAAATGTTACACAACTTATTTTTAAAAATAAATAGAAATTGAGATCATAGTTTACAACTTCCCGTTTGTTATAATTATTTTTTAATCCTATACAGTACCAATAAAATTATATTATTTGGTTCTATATTTATTTTTTTTAAAAAAATATTGGTATCTACTTAGAATAAATTAAGATCAATTATATTTGTAAACCAAAATACGCCTGCTCATTAATCTTTTACAATAACCATAAAATGAACCAGACCTAGAACCCATAAATCTACTTTTTTTTTCATAAAAAAAACCCCATGGTATTTTTTGCCATAAAAAGTCATTTTTTTCTTATAAAAAAAAAAGCTGCTTTTTCATAAAAAAAAAAACTGCGGTTTACTTTCTTCAAAATTGTCAATATCGCTATTTAATAACACTATTTTCAAGCCAACAAGTATTAATCTCCTCTACCTTACGATATATTGTCGCGTACACGGAACTCGAGCTTCCAAATAAAAATAAAAAAAGAAACGAAAAAGCAAAAAAAAAAAAAAAACATTACAAATACTGTAAATAAATAAATAAAGCGTCGAAAATGAAATGGAATTGTGACGTTTTATCTCCCGGTTTAGCGTCACCTCACGTTCTCGAGAGAAGCGACATCTACATTGTAAAAAAAAAAATACATACATACATACATACAAAAACTTTTGACATTTTTATCTATTCAATAGAATGCGAATCGTTGGAGTTAGCGAATTGGGCGTAAAAAGCATCGGGCGTATATAGGTGTATGTAGCGGTTAGTCCGTTCAATCTGGCGCAGATATGAAATGAAGTCGAGGTGGATCATTCGTAAAGAATGCACCGAGCTTAACTTTAAACCTCCCACTTTCACCAACACCGCCGCGCTATATATACAGACTAGATTGAGAGCAACAGAAAAAAAAAAAAACCTCCTTCTACCTTAAGGGAAAAAGAAAAATAGAAAGCTCAGAAGAAGAAGTAGAAGAAAACACGACAACAAAAGACGAATTTTTCGATTTCAAATCTTAGATCATTTACTTTTTGAAGGAGTTCAGCTGTTAAAAGAAATGCGCATGCGTAGCTCCCCTTTTTTTTTTTTCTTTTTTGTATCCTTAGCTCAGTGAACGATGGTGATGGCTATAACGGAACGTTCATCGAATTGCGCGGCAATAATAATAATAGCACGAGTTGTGCTGGCATAATTGTATACGTGAGCAGAGATTGATTTATTGGTTCGCTGACCACGGTCAAAAGATGTCTCGGCCCCAAGTCTAATCGATTTCACACAGATATTATTTACGAGGCATCCGTTACGCCTAACTTAGGTTTATTCGACGCAACCGACGGGCTACCATGAGCTTGAATTGATAATGGCGTAAGATGAAGAACCGGGAACTTGTATCTCTTATATCCCCCCTTCCTTTTCATTTTCTGTTTATTTTAATCTCCGTTTACGCCACCGACCAACCGCGTTCCCATAGCCTCCCTTGCCGCACATTTCTACCGAATACAATAACGCAAAAATATACAGTACACGCGTTTTAAATCACTTTCTAAACCATTTTTCAAAAGAAAAATATGAACCTCGTTGTGTTTTCGTAAGCGATGTTTCAAACCATGTGAATAGAGTTGAAACAATTAAAAAGCTTATTTTATCTAGGTCTCGATGCAATTAATTTTTTTTTTTTGAATACATGTACAATGTTTGTGTTGATTTTGCATGGAAAGCATTACAATTGTCATGTGTTTAGAGCTAAGTACCGTTGATTTTAATTAGCGAAACCTACCGCAGCCGAGGAATTATCTTAGCACTAGACCGAATAGATAATTCTCAAATGAGAGTAAAAACAACAAAATTGTAAATGTAAATACTGTACTGTAGTCAAAATCATTTTATTTTTTAATGTTCCAATTCCCACGCCAGCCTCGATTCAATGCAACTGCAGGTTATAAAAATAATAAATATTTAGCTTAAAAATTACGAAGAATTGCAACTACAGTACATTAAAAAGATTAATATTTCTTAGAACTTATTTTTATTAATTTATTACAATTTTTCGGCGAAATCTCCAAACCGTAGATCAACATTACCCTGCTTTTTTTTTTTTTGTAAAAAAAAAAACCTTGTCAATTTAATTTCACCGCAAGTTAAATTCCTCATTAAGTAAGATAGTCTTTATCCGGAAAACAGGATTAGCAAAGTTAAATAACTGGTCAAGGAGCTTCTTAAAAATTATTATTGTACATAATCATATCGATTTTAATTCCAATTAACTTTTAAAAAAAAAAAAAAAATTCGGACTTAATATATTAAAATGTTTTCATAGCTAAAGATTCTATCTAACTCTTGTAAATGTATCATAATTTAATTACCGGTGACCTTTATAATTATAGCTATACAGTACTGTATTGTGGAAGCAAAATATTTGTTTGATCTAAGATTAATATTTTGCAGCCGAGCGATAAACAAAATTTGCCGAGTCCCAAGTGAGAAAAGAAATTAAAGTTAATTGCGTGGGATTATTATTCGTAGAAAATTTGTTAACTAATGGCCGATACTTTAACGATTTGACCTACGTAAATTAAAAGCCTTGCAGTCCATTTTTGCAAAATAAAAAATCCTTGGAAAAGATCATTTTTTAACTTAAGCTACATTTGTTTTCCTTGTTTATTTTCCACGTATTAACACGTAAAATGCCGTTTCTATAAAACCGAGTAAACATTTAGATTTTAGAGTTGCCTTGTTTTTGTCTCAAATTGAGTTAAAAATGCTTTTTTAAGAGGTGAATAACTGCAGTCAATATCAAAATTATCAGGTAGATGGTTTGCTAATACAACCAAAAATAAATTGAATTTGTTAAACAGATATTTGAAAAATATTCCTCGCATCTTCATTCACCTTGCAAAAAATAATAACTCTACAATTTTGCTGAATAACAAAAAAGGAAAATCCACCACTTCATTCATTTTGCACCAATTGATTGACCATCTTTTTATCTTAAAAAAAAAGAACCCTTTAGCTTAAAAAAGTATATAATTGTCTGGTTATTGCTGCAACCCCTTTAATTGGTATGCTACTTTAACACATCTTGTGACAATTGAATTGCAAGTAGCAGAAAAAGCGCATTCCCCCTGTCCGCACACGTCTTTGCCAAGCAGCTATGCATTATGTGATTGCCGTGCGCCAGAATTTACCCTATTACACCCTTTACAACTTTCGTGCGCATTTAAGTTAAAAAGTTTGAATTAATGCTTTGACTAGCTGCTCAACCGTTTAAATTTAATTCAAACTAAGTACAGTAATTCAAAAAAAAAAAATGAAAATTTATACGCTTAAAATTTATACTTAAAAATAGTTAAATAAAAACATAAACATCGACAAAAGATTATTTGTCAAGTAACCATAAAAAAGAACGGCATAAAAAAATCTAGTTAGTTTTTCACTTTCACGATACAGTTTTCAATAGAAATAACCAAATATCATCATCCGTCACGTCTACTTTTACATTACAGTATTTGTAATGCCTACCCAATTTTACCGCAAACATACAATATTAGTTCTCCCTACTTTTCCTCACATGCAAAAACCGCCCTCCAGTTTTTGTAACAAAATACTGTACATTTCATCGAATAAAAATTAAATACTTCTAGTCGTAGTATTCGGCTGGCTGATTTTTGCTCTACCGCAGCTACGCTTTCCATTTCATTTCCGTAAACGTGAAAGTAAACGTAACGAAACGTAAGAAAGAAAGCGAAAGAGAGAGAGAGAAAGAAAAAAGAAATAATAACACTTTAAATAAAATAGCGATGAGAATAAATGCGACATTTTAAGTGTATGCCAAACGTTTGGATATGCATATAAATATTTAAAAGCGATGCTATCAATAAAAACGACGCTGGTAGCAGCGGCGTTGCGGATACGCTAAAAGACTTTGGCAAAGCAAATCGAATAATAAAAGCTTTGGTAAATGCCGCGTTTATCACCTATAAACGGATTACAGTCCCCAATTGGTAGAAACAAGTGTCAAAAATGGTCGAGGTCTTTTGAAAAGAAAAGAGAGAGAAAAAAAGAGAAAAAAAAAAAACGTGCGAGAAATAATAATAATAATAAAAAAAACCCAGCATAAGAGTTCACCCAAACACCTTCAACCTTTGTTGAGAGCTAAAGAAAAAAATATATATATCTCTTTTTATTTTGTCCATTTCCAACTTTCGATTTCAATTTTATTTTTTACGACATAAAACTTTTAATTTCACAAGCCAAACCTTGCATTAAACTTTGTTATTTATTCGAGAAAAAAAAAATTACGTTAAGGTTACGGTTGTTATTTTAACTTTATTTTATTTTTTTATGGACTACCTTATTTGCTTTTCAAAACACGGCAATCTAACTTACGGTTAAATTTTTTTTTCCGTTGTTGACCTTAATGCTTTCTCGAAATCAATCACTCGCTACGACCTCCAGCGGTCAATCCGATACAAGGGCGTAACCCAACTTGTATTCGCGTGAAATGGAACAAATGACTAAACAAATGAGAGAAAAGTACGCCCTCGTCCCCTTACCCTCACT
>JAQGAZ010001671.1:0-25858 GCA_034692225.1 Polydesmus complanatus
CCCCCCCCCCCCCCCCCCCCCCCCCCCCCCCCACCCAATGAGAACAGCCGGCCTGGACATTCTAATTGTTTTCACAATTGGGCTTATTAAATTTTTAACTGGCACCGGTAAAGTTTGTGTTATTAAAGATGCAATAACTAAGTAATTTCTAGAGTTAAACCAGTGACTCTACATTTCATTATTGTCTTGTTTAATTATTCTCATTCTGTATACAGTTACACTTAATTAGAATTAAGCGGGACTCGTGTACGCACGTATGTTTGAATAGAGTAGGTCTATTATAGAAAATTGGACTTTTACGCGCAGAACATTTTTATTTTTTTACTTGTCTTTCTTTGAACAATTAACCGCGTTAAACGAGAGAAGAGCTCTTGACGTGATTTATGCGGAAGAGAGGTTAAAACGGTGAGCAAGAGTAATTTAGTTTGATTTTCGATTCTTTCTTTAGTTTTCATCGGAGCTTTTTTTGTAATTAACTGATTAGGAAGGGCGTAATTGGCAGATTGCTCGACGACCAAATAAAGCGTAAAAGTTAATCAGGAAAAAGAAAATTTGTCATCGATTTTCTCTTTGGTCTTTTGTTTCGTCTTTCAAACTCTTGATTAGCATTTTTACATATCTATCTTAATTTGGTTTAGATGTGTGGTGTTCTTTGCTCTCCGTCGCCACTTTGGTTCGCAGGTGGAGACTGAGAGCTTAGCCGTCGTCAATCGCACGCACAAAGCACGTTTAAAGAGGGGGGGGGGGCTTTTTCGACCGGATAACGCACGTGAGACGTGAAGTTGTGGTGGGTGAAGGGCGCGCGGGAAAAAAGAAGACGAAAAGAGAGCAGAATGAGAGTTTGATCAACAAGCAGCGATGTCAATTACGTTGATCCGTCGAAAAGTCTTTTTCGTCGCTCACTTTACTGCTTTTGTCATTAATCTTTCTTTTCAACATGTTGCTTGATGGATTTTTATTCTCGCCGCTTTTCTTGCTTGTTTCTTTTTTTTTTTTTTTCTTCTTCTTCTTTCGCGTGTCCAAAACACCAAGATTCGATTGACAAGTTTAGTTGCAAGTAGAAACGCCAATAATGTATCTCGTACAAGCGTTCAATCAAGAAAACGTTAAGAATGAATTACATTACATACGTAGTCGATTACGTACTTTGTAAATGAAGAAAGTGTGGAATTTTTACGGAATAATATTTTTTTTTATAGTGGAATTAAAACACAATTTAGATAATATATTATAGTAGCCTACTTATCTACTGTACTTTTTTTTAAAAATTATGTTTCACTGTTTTTGGAAGAACCAAATAATAACTTTGCTCATGCTATCTATAATTTATTACATTAAATTTAATTCAGTTCGCAGTTAATGCATTTTGCGAAGTCTTAAAATTTACAGGCTTTATGTTCTATAAAATATCGGGAGTTTTCTTACTATTTTAACGCCATAGCCGGGGTCATGGGTTTTTCTTGATGCAAAGCAAGAGTTTTTTTTTTATGATTGCCATAAGTCTATTTGAAAAAGAATGCTTCATTTGGGGTGGTGTTATATCCGAGGTCGTTATAATCTAGTACTGTACTTATGTATTTGCATGAAACATGAATATCTATGCAAATAGTATTTAAAAAAAAATAATAATAAAAAGCAACATAAATTGAGATTTTAAAGTTTTATAGTGTTTTATATTTTGTTTATTACATTTTCAAGAAATAGCTTTAACAAAAAATGCTTAAATTTTAGCTAATTAAAAAAATTGCTATTAATTTTGCTAATGCAAGGTAAAATTTGGCTAAAATCGTGTGAAAAAATATTTTCTTTGACTTTTAACAAAAAAAAAAACAATACCTGGTCGCTGGTCGTAGCACAGCACGTCGGTTGACAAGCACTTCTAATTTGCAAATACAAAAATTATTATTGTGTAATTATTATTTATTTTATTATTTCACTTGTTTTAAACTTCCTTAATTTAATTTTGGGAGCTGCTTTTCTAGCAATTTACGATTAATTAAAATAACGAAGTTCCACTGGGCTTCAAACTGTGGAATTTTTTTTTTTTTTTTTTTGGTTGTTGATTTTTTGTTAGGTATTGATGAAAAGAATAAACTTTGTTGATGTTTCTGCTTTTGTTATCAGACCAAGACATTAATATTTGATTTTTGTTCGTTTGTTTGATGGCGTTGTTTTTGGGCGTACAGTATTTTGTGTGTTGTGGTTTTTTTTGTTTTTGTTTTTTTTTTTCAATCTGTATACGGTATATTTATTTTGTTTATGCGCGATTTTTGAGTCTGGTATAAAGGAAATGCAGTAGAGCGGCGAAAGAATTGAAAACAGGACTTAACCGAGTAAAAGCGACGTAGTATTGAAGCGTGGTAGCGACACTCGTCAATGGGATTTCAATCAGTGTCAACTAGGTTTTACACAACTTCAACTCTTTAGATTCGTAAAAAAAACAAAAACATAAGAGTTTCTCGTGAAATGGAGAGAAAAAGTTTTTATTTCTTTCTTGAGGACAATAAATATATCGGTAAATAGATGCAAGATATCGATAATCAATAGACTATTGAACGAATGCCTTTAATACTCAAATTTTTATCACCGAATGACATTTTTTTTAATTTAAAAAATATACAGTATATAAACAGTAATTTTTATATTTTCATTCAAATTTTTCGTTGGCATCGAATGTTTAGAATTATATTTTGGCGACTAAATCTTGATTTCTCTTTTATGGAAAAGTTGTTTTAAGGAACGAAATTATTGTTTCTCAGACCAGATTTAGTAAAAGAACGTTTTAGAATAAAACAAAAACGAGTTTTTTTTTTATTAAAATAAAACAAGTGTAGCCCAGCCATTTTTTCTAATCTTTTTTTGTTTGTAGATAGGTACCGGTACATTAATAATTATTTATATAATGATAGGCATATCAAATAATTGTACAATGTAGTCACAATGTAGAATTTCAGGTGGCGGATAAAATTAAAGAGCTCTATTTATGCGGTTAAACTGATTTCAACAATTGAGCGTTATTATTGAGCGTTTATACAGTAAATCTAAAACTATATTTAAAAAAATTAGTTTAAAAATGTTTTGAACGTTGGACCAAACTTTCAAGCGCAATAAAAAAAAATATGCGGAAGTAAAATGCATAATAAGATGAGGGTACCGGGTAACTTTAATAAATTATTTCTTGAAAGCTCAAGTTAATTAAAATAAACTTGCATTTAAAAGGATTACTGTATATAGGAAATATTGCTTTTTATTCAAAGATAAATAAAGTACAGTCAGAATAAGAAGATGCAATTAGTAATTTTCAGTAGGAATGGGTGGCAATCATCATTTGTGGTGAATAGCGAAAATTATTTATTTATTAAATGTTGACACCATTATTTATTATACCGTACTATGGTGGAATTTAATTAAACGCTGCAATTGGAATACGGTTATTCTTTAGAATCGTAGATGAACGCGTAAAACGTAATTTTTTATCGGTTCTGAGATGACATTGTGTTTGATTAATAAAATTAATTTATTTGTCTTCACTTAATTATTGCCACAGTGCCTCGTGTGTGGCTGGTTGAAAGAATGACTTTTGTATATTAACACATTGATGTTCTCGATGTACCGGTAATAATAAAAGGAATTATTTTGTGACATTTTTTTTTTTTTAAATTTTAAAAAAATGAACGTCCTATAAAAATGTAAGTTTGATAAAAATAAACAAAAAAAGCAATAAAAGTGCAGGAAATGCAGGTTGTCGGTGTAATTTGTTGGGTAGAAGACAAATGGGATCTTCGATTAATTATTGCTTCGTATTTAAGATAGCCAAACTTCATTCTGTAGATTAAACAAACAAGGGGAACATTTTAATTATTAGCGAATTTGTGCTGTCCATACAATTAGAACGGCGCAAAGAAATGAAAAAGAAAGAGAAGGAGAAAAAAAAAAAAAACGACGGAGGAAAAATTTATTGAGCGAGTTAAAATGTCGGAAGTAGGCGCATTTCTTTTGTTTATGCGGATCATTAAATTTGTTGGGCTGAAACAAATGATCAAATCCACTCGATTATTTATCAAAAATTCTTTTACTGAATCTATCGCGAAAAGTTAAACTGAGGTTAGTTGCGTTTTGGCAGGGATAAATCTCGAATAAAATAAATACAGCGGATGAAATGTTGCCTGTAGCAGAATACGGTTCAACCCGATAATTGATTTTTTTACGATATCCAACAGTTGGTTTATTTTGAATAAAGTTGATGTTTTGAATTAAAACGATCTGCTGTACATGCAACATCTTTGGCTAACCTGGAAAACTTTCTAACTCTCAAAATTTAAATTTTTAACGATAAGTTTAATCAAAAAACTGATTACATGTGCACTCTAATTGTTTTGTGCTTAGTTGGTTTTAGGTACCTTATAAACTTTTTTTTTTAAATTATTTTTATGAGTCAGCCTTCATAATTTTAAAAAAATTGGAAAATAGAAACATGAAATTCATAATTTAATGATACTCGTAGTATGAGTATACTAGTAATAATTTGTACAGTATGTTGCTATCAAAATTTGGACTTTGTTGAAAGATTTTCAATCGAATGAATAATAAGCATGCTAAAGTTTTAAAATTCAAATTTTTATTACAAAAATTAATAATTTTGTTTTGTATAATTTTTTTTTTTTTAGATCTACTGTACTGTCAAGTCGTCGCACAAAATAATTTGAAGAAGTGTAATAAGAGAGCGGGAAATGTGTAGTCGCGTTGTCTCAAGACTTGTATACATGAAATATACCGTAACTCAGTACATGACGCGAAACTAATGGATGTCAAAACTTATTTTAATTATTGTACTGTACCGAGGAAAAAGTTGGAAACCACTTTTCTAAGGAAAGTCGCAGTTAAAGGTCAGTCAATAATTATATTTTTAAAAAAAAATTAATTTTAAGCTACTTTCAATTTTCTCAAAATTAAAATAAGGCAAAGAGTTTTTTTTTTTACTTCTAAATTAATCGTTTATTTTTGATATTTAATATTTGCACAATATACGCCTTAAATAACGTATAATACATTCGAATCATACAAATTATTTTTTATTATTGAGGATGTTTGATCAATGAAAAATTCGGTTCAATGGAAATCTGAGAATTGGTAGGGAAGGGAGAGATTTGTTTTTATCAAATTCTAATAGGTTGGGTTATTTGAGGTAGATGAAGCTTGAGTAAGTGTGGAGTCTTGAATTGAAGCTAAAGAAACGGTATTCCTTAAGTGAAATTGTAGCTAAACAGCACGCGATACTACTGTGTACAAGCCGCGTGATTGGAGAAACTTCTTCGAGGCGTGTTAAACCAACACAACCTCCACCCTCCTCTCCCCAGTAGCTACCACCCCCCCCCCCCCCTCTTTCCCCCGCCGCATCTTCCCTGAGCTCTAGCTTAATACCAACTCTAATAACGTATAGCGAATAATTTGGCACGTAGATATATTATTAGATGCCCGAGGCGAGTACGAAGGAAATATTTAATGGTTAGGCTGGGAGGTGAGTTTATGGGTGGTAGGAGGTGAGGGTTGGGTGGGGTGGGGGAAGTGACGTGGGGGGGGGGGGGGGGTTGAGAAGTACACACGGTAGATCCACACGAAATAGAACGGAAGAATAAACTTGTTTTGATTTGAATGTTTAGTCGCTTGACAGTCGGAGATGAGAGCGGTCGGTCGGCCGGTTGGTTTAGGCACTTGACACGACGCCTGCTTCTTTATGACTTTACCTTTTACTCCGTGACTCAAACGTGTTTCGTCTACATGATAAGATTTGAATTTCGGTTATTAAAAAGATTTTTTTGATTTGATGCGATGTTTATGACGGATTTGTCGACGATGACCTGTTGCTAGACGGAACGTTTTCTATTTTCTTCCTCCTCTTTTTTTTTTTATTTTCGGTTAAAATTACAATTTTATTTTATCGAGTTTTTTAAAATATATTTTTAAAGAAAAGTCGGAAAATGAAAGTTTTAGTGATTAGTGGTTTTTGGTGGTTAATGTTTTGCAGCGTTTATGTGGATAGCCGGCAGAGAGGGAGAAATAAAGCAAAAGGTAATTAACGCTTTTATTGACATTTTGAATGCCGTATCGGCTATTTACTGGTAAATGATTTATTAGGAATTATAATTATTACTCCGAGTATAAGTTTAAATTATTTGCGCATTTAAGACAATTTTTTAATTAAAATCGTTTTCATTTCTTGTGCAGGTTTTAATTTTAATCATAGAAAAATTTACATTTTTGAAAGGGAACATCTCAAAAAAAAAAAACAACTGTTAAAAACACTTATTTTATTATTATAAATTGATCAGTATTTTGGTCTAGTTTATTTTTTTAAATAATACGAAGAAAATTCCAACGAGTTTATTGCGTTTTTTCCCCCATTTATCTAAAATCTGCTTTCTTGGAGATGGTCTTTTTCCAAAATGACCCATTCAATTAAATATAGTAAGGTGTTTTTATTAAAGCTTAGAAATTTTAGCCGTTTGTTTTTTAATTAAATGAAGTTAAAGTTAACTTAAATAGACCCGCAAACTGAAATAATTGTTCTTTGTTTCTTAAAATTTATCACTTTAAATGAAATGTTTACGATCTGTAAATCGTTTAGGTTGGCTAACTACCTCTAATTTAGCAATTATTCAAGACTACCTGTAATTATTCTACGTGATTTTCCTATTATCAAAACAACTGTTTACATAAAATTTAATGTTTGCAAAAGTTTTTTTTTAAAAAAAAAAAAAATTATCATCTTGAAAATGTTATTTATTGTTTTTAATTTTTATTCTAAAAACTTAAAAATAATAATAATAAATGTAAAATATTATTCTTGTCATTTTTTTCTTGGTTGGTGCTTCCACATTTTGATCTTAAATTTATTTTATTATTATAATTTTTTTGTGTTTTTAAAATGCGAACCAAAGGTCGTTTGGTTTAAATATTTGATGATGTATTATTCCCCGGAAGGGGAGTCGCATAGCGCTTGGCCTCAATATACCGGTATATTACGCAATAAGATGGAAGTTTAATTTGTTTTGGAACAAGACATCATTTGATTTATATGAGCGCAGTTTTATCAATCGCTAGCTCGTTGCTTCGGAAACTTCGGTGACAAATTATATTTATGTGGCGAGATGTCACATCCTGTCGCGTATTTCTTTTTTCAACTACTGGTATAGGTCCATCTATTCTTTAGTAACCCCAGCAACACTCGTATTATCTGTCATTTTACTTTTCTTTTTGCTCATTTTATCCGCATCCTTCACTTAGGAAGTTAGGTCGGAGTCTTAACTTATCTTCCGCTCCATCGTCTCCAACTCCCCGCCCTCCACTCTCTATCTCTCGCTCTCTATTCTCCATCTTCTCCCACTCTACCGCCCCTTCGATGCCCAAATGCGAGCACTTTTAGAGCCCTTCGTCGTTTTTTAATGGCTGCTTCGGTCGACTTTTAAGACAAGATAAAAAATACCCCCCTCGCTTAATTTTTTAAAAGGCTAGTGGGAGGAAACCGAGAGAAAAAAAAAGAGACTTTTAAAATTGCATCTTTGTGTCGAATAAAAAAAAAAGAAAAGTCATTTCTATCTTGAAAGCATTTTTTAAGCTGCAATTTCTCATAGTTTTTCCCATTTATTTTGCTTGTTTCTGATATGGCGGTGGCAGTTTTTAAGTGCATTTACACGGCTTTTAACTAAGTCGTTTCGGTTAATCCGAGTTGGTGACACGGCACTAGTATAATTATTATTAATTGGGATTTACAGGCAAGAGAATACAACAGCCGAAGAAAATAGAAAGGAGAATCGTGCGCTGAAAGTAAATTCCATTTTAAAGATGAATATGGAAGCGCATGAACTAGCGTTAACTACTTTTTTTTTTATCTAACGTATTGTTTGTTTTTTTGAGCTAAATAATTTCAGCACTTTTAATTCATTAACGAATGTTCAGAAATTTGAGAGTTATGCAAATTTAAATTATTATGATTTTTTTAATCGAGTTTTTTTTTTTGGAATGTTTTTTTTTTTTTTTTTTTTGCATTTGCTCTAATTTTTAATTACATTTTTTTTTCGTTATAAAGCCAATTTTTCATTTAGAATGATCAAATTTCGGACAAAATTTTATTGGAACCGGAGCCGGTCAAATAAACCAGCTCACTTTTCCTTGCAGCAGGTTGTTTATTGATTAAAGGCATAATTTTTTTTTTCTTTTCTATTTTTTAAAGAAACTAATAAACTTTTTTCCTTCAATGTTTGCGGTTGCCTATTTTTATTTTAGTCAGGAAAAACGATTAATTAAAGTTACGGCGCTATTTAAATTGTCGGCGTTTTTAAATTGGACAAAGTTTTTCTAAATTTATACCTCGGAAAAATAAACTATGTTTTCGACTAGAAGACGAACGAGAAAGAAAAAAAAAAAAAGAGTATTTTTTGTCGAGTAGTCTTAATCGCCGCATAAGCCGCCGGGTGTTTATTTTATTTATTTTTTTTTTCTTCGTCCCATTATAATTTTTTTTATTTTTTATATTCGCTTAAATTTAACCAGTAAAGTTGCGTGACATTCGTGTAACATTTTTTTTTGGGTGATTTTTTGGGTGTTTTGAAGCGTGTGTTAGTTATTTTAATTAACTTTTTTTTTTTCAGCATGTATGTTGATGTTTTGTTGTAGGTAGTTTTTTTTGTTTTGTTTTGTTTATTACGGTACCGTCAGTTTTTTTTTTCTTGTTTTTTTTGTAACGCATCGTGTTCGCCTTTTAATTAATAGGGCGAATGGCTTTGTGTTGCCAACGTCTTAAAGTGTTGTTTCATCACTTGGAAAATCGGCTTCTAATTAAGCTCGTTCTTTTTTGGCTAATATCTTTAACTTACCTGAATCCAAGTGTCACGTCTCCTCGCCACTCCGTCACTTTTGTTCCTTAATTAAGATCGAGCTCTGGATTAAAGTGTGAGCTAAAAGTCGTGAGAACGACAATAAGAGGAAAAAGTCGATTAATTGTTGAGCGGAGATTGAAGTTTTGGCGACGGAAATTGCGTTTAAAATTCTTATTGGATTTTGAAGTGAAGAAGAGCGCGCACCTGTTGATAACAACCTGTACTAAAACACTGCGCAGTTTCCAGTAAAACACTCGTTTTAAATTAAAAAAATATCCGTGAAAGTATTTAGTTTTTGGTTTTTGCTGTCCCATCCTGACCGACCTAACTCCGGTGTACATATAGGGACAGCGGGGAATTGTATTAGTACAGTAATATTAAATTTTCAAAATAACTTTGACGTTGATTTAATTTGAAATTGGGAGTAAATATTTTTCTTTAATACTGGGCAGTTCGGCCCAATGGAAGTCGATTCTATTTTTTCTAATCATTTTTTGTTGGGACAATATTCAAAAAATATACGGTAGTTAATTGACTTTTACAATGAAAAGTCACGTTTGTTTTTTTTTTTGTTTTCTTTTTGAAAAAATTTTATTTCGGAGTCTTGAGTTTTTATCATTTTTCGGTGAAATTTAATAGAAGATACCGATAATCATTCGCTTGGCTGGATATTTTTTTTTTCGTTGAATTTTGAAACTTATTTAGATTTTTTTCAGTTGTTTTTTTTTTTTTTCTGTTCTACGATTTTTTTTTTTTGCATAGCTGAATTAAATTATCGAAAAGCTCACAGAAAAACACGGCAAATGAACATTTACAAAAAAAAATTTATATTTTAGTAAATTTTAAAATTTACATTATTTTTTTTTTTATTTATTTATTAAATTGCAATGAACCATTACATTAAATTCTGAAGAAACTCCAAAAAAAAAAAATGCCCGAATCTTCTATAAAAAAAAAACATTTGAACATTTTGTAATTTTCTTTAGAGACTTACCGTACCGTATTTTGTGATGGAATTAAAAATGAATTTTACCAAACGGATTTGTGTTTTAAAGACACCTTGTTGTGAGGTATTAATGTTCAAACTGAATTTTGATTTTAACGCTGTGTTCTAAATAATAAATACTTTATTTCTTTCTTTTTTAAATATTGAGCTTTGTTTGGTAATTTTCACTCTGTTAAATGTACTAAAATAGCCTAGATATAAATATATATTTCTGCAAATATTTTATTTAATAAATATATCTTGTTTTGTAATGCGTATATTTATGTAAATGCGAATGTTATGGAATTGGTGGCGACAGATTGTTTGTTGATCGATAGGAATCGTCGCCGACCGGGCTCCAATTCAACGATTCTACTGCAGATAGCTTTTCTCAGTAGAAAAAGAGGAGAAAATCGTATACATTTTTATTTGTTTTTCTTTTTTTCTTTTTTTTATTTTAATATATTGGCGTCTGCTTAAATGCTACTTTGCCTGTTTTAAATACAATAAAATAGGCTTGGCGTCATGGAAATGGCGACGTCGCGTTTAACCAAGCGATTCAATGTTTAAGACCGGAAATCAAAGCGGTGGAGATGCAGAGTGAGAGTTTTTTTTTTTTTTCGTGTCTTTTTTTTTTTTTTGGGAAAGAGTTTTGTTGTCGTGCATTTTAATTCGTTCACGAAATTGATGGCTTCTGCGAAAGCGAGTGATCGATAATTTAATGCTTGATGGCTCTGGAGACTTCAAACCTTTTTTTTTTTTAATCCTTAACTAGGTTTTTAAGTTTGTTTTTTTAAATTGCCGATTTTGTAAGTAAGCTTAATGATACAAACATTTTTTACGGTGGAAGCTTAATTAAAAGCAGAAATCGTGCTCTTCGAAGCCGACGCGCGGTAAGGCGAGCTTCCGCGACTCGGAGGAGTTAATTTAGTTGCGGAAACTGCAAATCGAAGCTGAAAAAATCAAGGAAATGCAAATAGAGAAAATCAAAAAAAAAAAAGGGAATGAAATGAAATGAAAGGCTGATATTTCATTCTGCTTTTGCTGTTTGGGTTGAGATTTAGTTTTTATTTATTTTAGATTTTATGATTACCGGTATAGTAGTTGGTTTTTATGGAACGAATATATGATTAAATAAAGGCGATAACTTTCTCTCGAGCAGGCTGCCTTCGAATATATAATCAAATATATATTTAAAACGTAATGTCCCTGTAGAACGAGTACCAGTAACGCAAAAGTTTAAGCCCGGAGAAATAATATGATTTGGCATAAACCGCGCAACAAAATATTCGTACAAAAATAAGAAAAATTGTAATAAAATAAAATTCAGTCCGATATAATTTTTGTCAACTATCTCCCAGAAAAAATGAAGAATTTTTGCTTCGGTAATGGGCTACTTTTATTATTTTTTAGTTGATATTTTGCTTATGAAACTTAGTAGCTATTTTGGACAATCCTTTCAAGTTTGTTATACGGAGGTCAATGTAATCGTAAATGCGAGTAGGCCTACTCGGTATTGTAGGCTATGTTAAGGTTAACAACACCATATGAAAAATTTCAATTAAGTGCTTAAAAATTTATATAATTTATGGTCTTCTCTAGTAAAATAAATACTTATAATATGAGAATGCTTATGTTTCTTTCTTATTCATAAGCCGCTTTTTACATAGGCTTATTTAAGAAACTTGCATGAGGGATTGGTAGGCATTTTTATGGGAATTATTTCATGACGTATCGGTAATTAAAACGATTGATTTGCAGTTATTGCCCATCGCTATTTCAAAATCGTTTGCTGTTATGGTAATTTATCTCAGTTCCAGCCTTAATGCATTGGCATTACTTAACAACACTTGAGGACAAAACAATCGTGCAGGTTACAATTAAGATTTTGGATTTTATTTATTTTTCAACTGAATACTTTCTGATTCAAAAGAGTAATATTAATTTTTAGCGAGTGAAAAGCTATTATTAAAATTTTATCTTACAAACATTTCTTGAAATTTAATTGCAAAAGGTCGGAATTGCATATCAATCATATTTTTATTTTATATTAAAAATTGTTTAAAAATAAATAAATAATAACTAATTATAATTGGTAATTAGCTTTGTTTATTTGGTTGGAATTTGTTTTTGTCGTTAATAAATTACAATGGGCTACTTAGAAGCGACGAATTTTTTTTTTCTGGTTTTCTATCGCTTTTTAAAAAAAAAAAAAAAAAAAAAAATTAAAGTCGAGGTTTTAATTAAGCAAAATATATTCATCTTGCGTATTTAATTGAAGGATGGCATCTCGCGCAGACTCGCTAGATGGCGTAAATACTCGTTTGGTTACATTCTACCACTTTGCAACGAATTTAATTGAAAAGTGCAATCAAAAAATACGACGTTAATTACAAAGAACTTGAGATGCGAGAGTTAAATTCGGCGCCGGCACTCTTTTTTTTTTCTTCCTCATTTTTCTTTTTCATTTTGTCTTAGCATTTTATTTTTTAAAAAAATAATTGTGATTTCAATTATTCCTCCTTTTTCTTTTCTTCATTTTCGGAACGCTAGTGCGCATGTCAGGAACTAGCTCATTTCCACTTTGAATTCGCGGGTGGCCTCCCACGTCACAGCTTTTCGTTATTCATTCGCTTCAAAGCCAAATGACGGGACGGAAGATGAGAGGAGTTGGCGGGGGGGGGGGGGGGGGGTGGAGGAAGATGATCGTGATTCGATTTCATCCTCAAATTGTTTCCTTACAGATGAAATTGCGTGATGAAGATGACGGATTTACACGGCGAACGATTCTTCTTTTACAGCGTTTACTTAATTGTTGCCAACACTTTTTTAACGCTACAATAACGCTGCTATTTGTAAGACGTAAATCGAAGTGGCCGATACTGTATAATAATAATAAAAATGTTGTCAACACAATTTATTTCGAAAGAGTTTTACGAGCTAGACGGTTTTTAATTGCTTGAATATTGGTATAATAAAAAATATATATACAGTATAATCGATGTTATAAAATGAGACAAAAAGTGTTTTTGTTATTTAACAGTGAAAGATCGTAAACCTTGACTATTTCATTTTGATGAATGGCCAACATTTTTTAAGATTATTATTAATTTTTTTTATGATAAATATGTATTCAATTGAACGATTATGTACATAAAAAATTTTTTTTTTTTGGTTGATAGGAGAAAAATTGCCGAGCAAATTATTTTTTTACGACATTTTTATGTGTCGTAACTTAAATCATTGGTACCACGCCAAAAATGTTAACAATATGGAGCATAGTAAAAATTCAATAGCAAAAATTTTGCTGAGATAACTTTTTAGTACAAACATTTTTTTTATTTTTTTTTATTTTTATTTTTTTCTTTTTTCAGAATTATATTTATGGTTATGTAATATATTTCACGGTCTGATAATGTTCACTTTTTGAAGCCCCTTTAAGAACGCAATCGGAAAGTACATGTTTTTATTAAATGTTTGGGTTGTGGCGCCATGCAACGTTTTCTCGAGCGTTTTATCTTTTTAAGAGACGATTTGTTTTCAGATACAGTAATCTAATTTGTGTTTGCGTTTTAGACGAGTTTGTCGTTAGTGTAACAGGAATTGGAACTTTAGATTGAATAGATACAAAATTCATTCGTCAAAATTTTATGCGTGGTCGTAGACCAAACAAAAGATGGCGCGAATAGCTTTTTCTTATTAGTAGTAAGGGATTTTCACTTTTTTTAATGTAATGTGCGTTAGTAAAATGCATTTGTAAGGACAAAAAAACTGAAAAATAAATCGCGTAAGACGATATGGCGATAATGTAGAGAGCCATTTTTAAGGAGCGGCAAATTCCAGACAAATTAATTTTCATTTTAAATAGAAAAAAAAAATGTTTTTGAAGGGTTATAATTTTCTGCCACTTCCTGATTTTTGCTTTTCAATACCGTACTGTTTTTTTCCTTTAAAACCCTTTTTAATTACAGTAGGTCTACGTGTGTAGTTTTGTGTACTTCTGAAAGTTTCAGTATTTCAAAAAAAGAGCTATTAAGCAACTACCATTTTAAAGATTAATAGACGAGTATATAGCATAGGTCTAAAACTCTAGTTAGTTAAATTTTAACGAACCAAATTTACCAACTAAAGTTCGTTATACTGACGTTTTACGTTCATTTATCTATCGCGTATAAATTATAACTTATTGTAACCTACCCGCATATCATTTAAAAAAAAAAAAAAAAAAAAAATTACAGCTATTTATTGAAATCTTTCGATTTATTTTTGAACTTTGATGCTCTCGCGTATCTTCTATTTCTGCATAATATCTTGTTAGCATAATGTTGCTTTAAGAAAAGCGAATGGAGTTGTCTAGGAAGAAAAGGGGGGAACAAGTGGGAGGAAGGAAGGAAGGCGGGATGCAACTCAAAGGAATTCATCTTAAAAATTTCCTTATTTATTGACATCTTATTCTCCTATAACTGCCAATCCGTTCTAAATTGGCAACAGATTTTTACTCGCGACTAAATAATCTTTTGTATCGCGCCCCCTCCCTCCCAACCCCCCACCTCGTTTCTTTCTTAACTCGCATCTCTCCATCTTACACTTGTTTCTGCGTGTTTCTCCAAAAATATTGAAAAGTTGGCAGGCGGTGTGCGAGAAGTGAGTGAGGGAAGAAGGCGGAGGGGGGTTAGAAATCGAAGAGATTGGGCTTTGATTCGTGTTTACTCTTCGTCAGAGAAAAGAAATGGAGCGAGTAAGAAAGTGTAGAATCGCGATGAGTGGGTGGGTAAGGGAAGGAGGAGGAAAGGAGGTGTTTGATCGGATGCTGCGAGCCAAGGCAAACAATCGATTTGTAGCTAACAATTTTCTCCCATTTTTTTTTTTTTTCTTTTCTTTCTCTCTCTCTCTCTCTACTCGGGCGGTTTCCAATTTGTTTTTTTTCCTTTACTCCACTTCTCTCCCTCCGATTTTTTCTTCGCGCATCTATCTTTATCTTTCCTATTTACGCACGCAACTCCGTTCCTTAGAAAACGATTGACTGAGTTGTATGTTTATTTGTCTCTGAGGTTTGCAGAAATTTCCGATGAAATGAGTAGTGGGGTGATATTATATCGACGTACCAAAACTGCGCAGGCGCGGTTTTGCTCGATTTCGCTTTCAAAAACGACCAACGGATTAGATAATGAATTTCTGTTGTTGTTAACAATCGTTGTGTACTTTGAAAGGTACACACAGCTTTCGCGGTTAGTCAGTTCCAACTTTAAAATCAGTATTACGGGGTTACCTGTCGCGAAAGAGTTTTTTTTTTTAAATTTTATTCGAGTTTACCAATAAGTCATAGTTATTTGAAATTCTAAAGACATTTTCAAAAAATTAATTTATTTAGAATGAGATTTTAATTTTTTTAATCGTATTGCCACTAATGCTTTAGATGAATATCTAGAGTTAGAAATTTTTTGGCAACGTAATTTGAAGATTTAATACCGGTAATGTGGGCCACTACGAGACTCGGGAGAGAGATCCTTTTCATTTAAGAATGAAATAATTGTCGCCGTGATGCGCAATAATAATTATTATTCCGTGCCAAAAATTAACGCTCCTTGCGCATAGTGAAAAAACGAGCTGTGCTTTAACAAGCTAAATACTGTAAATAATAAATGCTATTGAAGTTAAAACTATTTTAATCTGCAGAAGAATAGTAACTATGTTTTACTATTATGAGCTGAACCAATTAAAATTGACGTTATAGTTACATATGCAGGCATGGGACTAATTTGATCAGGGGTGCGTGGAGCTGCCCATGTGTTGAGGCCATATGTCTATAGGAGGATGTTTTAAATATTAAAAATGTCATTAAAATCACATTTATTTATGTGTCATTAAAATATATACTGTAGATTATTAAACGGTGTATGTACCGGTATACTAATTCAATGGGTTTGGGTTTTTTCGGGACGCCTTGTATATTTATTTTTCAAGTTTTACTAGAACAATAATAATTATTACCCAGTACCGGTATTATAAAATTTATTAGGCCTGATTAAAATTTTTTGAAGTAGGCTACTCGCTCAATATCTTTATCGCCCCTTTTCTTCAGAAATTGATTTTCTACCGAAGGAAAAAGAAAAACATAAAACTAAAAATAATGATTTCTTTTACGCATTATGTGATTTTGAGTTTACTATGGCTACTGTTTGTCAAGCATTTATCGGAGATCGATACTAAAGTGTATTTGACATGCTAATTTGGTGTGACACGTTTGCAGCTGTATATTAAATGATTGGGGTATGGTTGTAAGCAAATTTCTAAAGATTTTTTTTTTTTTAATTTTAATCAATCGCCTAGGAGTTTGCGTTCTTTTTTTTTTTTTTTTCGTGTTTCTTTTTTCTTTTTTTTTTTTTTTTAGTTGTTGGTTGTCACGTTGTGTTGAATGCTTTGAAAGTGGAAACGTTTTCAATAATTTAATTAAATAATTATATCGTGAGGGATGCGATGATTTAACTTTGATATTAACGTTTGTGGTTTTTACAACACGCGATAATCTTTCATTTTATCCTTCCTTCTGATAAGAGCTGTTTTAATCGGCGTTTTCGATGACGCTAGGTGACGTAAAGCTGTTTACGCTTTTAGGATGGTTACTATTAATGGACACTCACCCGTGGGCTGATTGAACTTGTTTCATCATTTTACGACGTTCAGGTGGTTAAGTTGTTAAATAAAACGGTTTCGGTGAAAATTATTATAAGTAATTTTTTTTTAGTATTAAATTTTGATATTTCGATTTATTTTTATTTAAAAAAAAAAAGAAAAGAATAGAAAGAAATAAAATAAGAAAAAGCTTTTAAATTTTGTTTATTCTCGATGCACCTGCTCAGCGATAACTTCAACTCATTTAACGAATGAAATTTGTTCGTTCCATTTAGATGGTTTTAAATGATAATTAAAATGTATGTATATTACAAGAAGTATTAAGATTCCGGAAGTTGCTTTGGCGCAGCCGATTTTCCTCTTTCTCGTGTCACGCGTCCCCTAATTTATAAGTGTCTTTTATGAGTACCTGCATTCTACTCGTTTATTCTCTGTTTAATTTCATTAAAAAAAATTTTGATTTATTTATTTAATGGGTGAAAGATTTTTCTTTCTTTCACAGATAATGTTGAATCTGTTTCCTAGTTCCAATATAATAAGAAAGGCACTGTATTACAGAGATCACTCAAGTGGAAAGCTGTAGACTACGTAACGATTGTGGATTAAATAATTTTGTTAATTTTAAATCCTGGTTCTCAGGAAAACGTTTTTCATGTGAAAAAGTCGCCAAGCAAATATTCTTCACTTTTTTCACGGTTGTACTCAAGAAAATGATAAAATAGTGGGGTATTTTAACTCGAAGTAAATTTTACACTATAGCATTCGCAGATAATTATTGAGGCTGAATAATAAATTGCAGTTGAACTCGGTTATAACGACATTAATTAGATCGATAGTTTTATGACGTTATATCCGATCGATTGGTGGATTAATTTTGTTGACGCAATAACAGAGTATTTTTTTTTATAAGAGGAATCTTTCAACCGTGAAGCGCGGTTACCTTTATGATCGAAAGGAACATATTGATTGCCGGAGATATAATACCGAGAAATGACGTTATATCCGAGGTCGTAGTAATCAAATTTTTCTGTAATTTATTAACACTTGCTCTGTATTAGAATGATGATGAGAAAGAATTATACTAGTGGGGGGGGTGGGGATTCTGATGTTGTGAAAAACTCGGGAAAGTTAAAGCATGAGTAGAAAATTTAATTTGACTTAAATTTACGTCACATTTTTACTGCAGGAAAAACGTTATCTTGCAGGCTTAATGCGGTAGTTTGATAACAATGATTGAGTGGAATTTAAAATTATAATTATTTTTTCAAACGATTAATTTTTTTTTTTTTTGTATACCAATTTATTTAAAAGTTTTACTAGGTGATTATAGAAATGAATACACATTTTGGAAATGTTTTATTTAATATAGAGGGGCATTATTTTGTAATGACATATTGTCGTGTGACCAAACTGTTGGGTCAACCTCCAACTTCCGCTCTATTTATTTGACGTCCCCGTTTTTGATCGATTTTATGCCGCGTATGCATACTATACTACGAGTTACAATGACTCGATATTTGGAAAGGAAGAAAAACGTCTTTCTATAGAATCTTTACTCTTGGAATATGAAGAAAAATGAGTGTAGAGCAAGTTTATTTGAAGTTGTGTACATGTCAGTTTTTATTTTCCACTACATTACTCGTGTTAATTTGAAATGAGCGAACGAGAAATTAAAAAAGGAAAGAAAAAAAAAAAATCATTAGTCTGTATAACGGGAATCGGAATTGGTTTTCCCTAGCGACTGCTTATGAAATCAAAAAGTGGAAAGGGGAGTGCGTGTGGGTGGGGGAAGTATGGAGGTGCTTGACGGGTTCAACAATATTTCACATCTTGCAATAAAAATCCAAGATTCTTCCCCCCCCTCTCCCTCATCTTCTGTATAAGTTGAATGTTGCATATAAAAATGATTAATAGTAAGTTCGCAATCAGATGTAAACAAACCAGTTTTAATGTTTCGACTGCATCGCAGTTACTGTATATCAAACGTTAAAAAAAATTTGTCAATAAATACAAGTTTACCCATACAAATGTTGATGATATATACACATTTGATGATACTACTTTTTTTAATGCTGCTTTTGTATTTTTTCAGCGTGTTCATCATTTTAGACAGATTAATCTGAATTAATTAAATAAAAAAAATAGTGTTGAGAATTTATTTGATAATTTTTTTAATGCTATTTAGTGAAAAGTTGTACAGTGAATGTGAGACAATCGACTTTTTATTTTTTGCTTTCTTTATTTTATTTTATTTTTTTTTCTTTTCTTTTGTCGGTTGCTAAAAGCAATTAAATAGAAGACGAGATTTAATTTCTTATCTTTGTGTTGTCGTAATGTTGTCTTCTTTTTTTTACACGAAAAGAAACATTGTCATCGTTGTTCGTAAAAAGAAATTTTTCTTTGTTTACCACGGAAAGACGATAAGTCATCCTAATTTTACTTATAAATAAGTCTCCTCTTTACTCACTGCCAGCCAGCGTTGCGCCTTGAGAGCGCCGTTGCCCTGGTTACCGAGCGAGTATTATGGTAATGTTTCTCTGGCATTTATGTTCTAGAAATTTCGCAAAAAAAAAAAAAAAAAAGATACACACATACGATAAAAAAAAAATTAGTATTTATCAAAACTTTCAACCAAAACTATTAATTGGAGGGGAGGAGGGAAATTACCATGTACAGTATCATAAATTTTATGTATTAGCATTTGGCATTGGTTCTCAAATTGGTTTTCCATGTACTGTAAGAGATTAAACTATAGTAATGAGAAAAAAATTTATTGGAATTCCAATAAATGAATATTGTAGGTTCATAATAATTTGCTAAATTATTTTTCATAAAAACTTTCTTAAACGATCTAAAATTTGAATGTTTATTTTGAATTTGTGAATTTTTTTTAAATACTCGTGTAAGCGAAAGAGAATTTGATTGTCTAGGACTCTACGTTACAGTATATAAATTACTAAACATAGTATCGCGTGAGATTAGGATGGTGGCACCTGTAAAAAGACTTGCAATCACGTTCTTGAGCGCTTAATTAAAAAAAAATCTAATTGGATTTCACACGAAATTGATTGCTTTAATTAGCAATGGAAACAGTATGTTTGCAATTAAGAACTTAATCTTTTATCTTAAAAAGTATTCCACATTAAGTTTGTCTTACGTGCGCCCAAGAAATGCCAGTAAATAAAAGAAAATGTACCGGTACCCTTAATTGAATTTATTTTTTTTTTTGAGAGTTATTTTTTTTTTATTGACGATTTTAATATCAATGTAACAAATTTGTATAACAAATACTGTATTTATTAAAGATTAGGGATTCGAACAAGACCCGGGTCTAATCCCCGTTTGGTTTGGGTGTCTGTAGCCTAGTTTTATTAATGCTTCCAAAGGTTATAAAATAAGAGATAATTATTATAAATAAAATAATTATAGTAAATGATTTCAAACGCAATCGTCGGGTATACAATTGAAAACTCTTGAAATCAAGGTACCGGTACATTTGTTTTGAAGAGAAAAAAAAATTAATTTATAATTTAAATAAATAAAAAAAATGATAGTACGCCATTGTTAGATATTTTGGTGCATAGAAAGAGAATTATTATTGAGACGAGAATGCGATTCTAATTATTATTATGCATGAGGGTTGGGTGGGAAAGAACAATAAATACACGCAGCGCATGTATGTATTTATTTTTGAGAACACAGTGAAATTGACGTCTGGAAAAGTTTTCTGCGGTTTTTCTTAAAAGAAAAGCGAGTTGAGAGTGCGCGGGAAGCCGAGTAACCGGCGACATTTGGTTTATTTCTCCGAAACCAGTGTATCTCTCTCTGTGTGCGTGTATGTGTAGGTTAGTTAGGATGCCAGCCATCAACAGAGCCAGACAACCCAGTGAGTTGCCATTCGTAACGCCATCCTTATTATTAGCGCGAGATGAGATAAAAAAAAAAAAATCAAAGACTTTTCCCCGCCAACATCGAAAAAAGCTGGTAAACAATAGGGCGATCGAATCTTCAGCTCCGTTTGCATTGAAACACTACATTTAACAGCGTTTACATCCTAATATGTTGTTGGACCTTAATGATGAGATCTTTATCTGAAAACTTTGAATGCTCCTCCGCTATGCTTTTCGTTCGAACTATGCAGCGACTATTAAAGGGTCTCACTCACTTACTTCAAGTCATGCAAGAAGAACAATTTTTGTACAACGAACTTTTAACTGTTTTAAGCTAAGAGGGGAGGCTCTGTATGCGCATCACTACTTTTTATTAGGTGAAAGACGCGTTTGCGCCGAGCGACTTGAGTTTTATTACGTAAGCAACTCGTATAGTTTGCACGACCCAATCTAATCTGATAAAGACGTTAATTTTTATTCGTTTAACTTTTTATATTCGTTCATAAAAAAACAAAACAAATCAGGTTAAAAATAATTGAACGAAATGATGGTAATGAGAAAAAAAATTGCAATTTTTTGGTAAATCTTGAATGGGATGTAGGTTATTACAAAAGCTAAGAGTCAGTAATAATTATTAATACCGGTAATAAAGAAAAAATTGGATAATAATTCTTATAAAATTTGATATCGGATAGTAATTTTGCATTTGGTTTGTGATTTGATTCCATTTTTTATTTTTAAAAAAACAAGAAAAAAATCTTGTTAATTGGTTTTTGGAAGCGTTTGGCTAATATTCGCCGTCTCCGTGACGGTGAAGACTATATACCGGTACGCAATTGATGTAACTCTTGGCAAATAAATGTTTTTTTAAGGGTATTTAAAAGGCAAACTTGGAAGCCTACTGTTTCTAAAAGTGTTTAGTTATTTGAGTTGTTCGACTGGCGGTACGTTAGTTTGTAAACATGAAAGAGTCGCAAGTGATGTGAACCCAATTGTTGCCCCGTGGAACTCGCTCCGAATCTGGCGGATTCTTCGGAAATGGAATTGAGGGGAAAGAATGAATGAAAGCTGTCTCTTTTTCTCTCTCCTCCCCTCCCCCCTCTGAAAATAAGAGACAGGAGGAATGCGTTAATTTCGTCATCTGGATTCTCCAACTATTAACTTCCGTTTGAAATAATTGTAAACGAACGTGCAATTGACGTGCGTTTTAATTTCCGCGGGTCTTACGGTGTATTAAAAAATAAAAAATAAAAAAAGATTGCAACATTGAAAGTTTTATTACTTTTTAATTATTTGGCGACACTTGAGTGCAATTTCAACATTCTTGTAGTGTTCTCGTCAAAATGAGGAACCTTATTAAAATATGGTGCCTTTTTTTTTTTTTTTTTTTCCACCTGTTTCTCATTAAATAATAAAAGATTGGAGTTTTTTTTTATTGCGGCGTCTCGCATTAAAGACGCCAATTTAGAGGCACAACGGGATTACGTCCATTACTATTCAGATAATTAGTAAAGGATTATCGAACCCAAACATTGAATGTGCTTTTTTTTCCACAATCTGATTAGATAAACAGTGATGCTCGTAAAATCGAATCTGCAAATTGGATGTTGTGAATATTATTAAGAATTTATTGAGGTTCCCCCTCCTCTAACTATCTTTTTAGTATTAGCAATTTAAATTGTATCATTTTGAATTATTTAAAATACTGTACTGAAGAAATTAAGATTAATTAAAGAATTTAAAAATTAGTTTAGGTAAATATTAATGACAAACTACTTTTTACTCTAAAGTTTTTTTTTTTTTTTTTTTTATTTTTTACTCAATGCCAGATGAAGCTTTATTGGCTTTGTTTGGGCCTCAGTGAATTAATTATGACGTCTATAAGCAAAAAAAATAATTTTGGCTCTTGCTCTTTTCCATCTTACAAAAATGTTTTTGGCAAAATTAGTTATTATTGATTAATTATTGTCGCGCCAGCCCTTACAAAATATAAGCCATATAGAGAAAAAAAGATATTAACTAAATTTCTTATTTCTTTTGGCAAAAGCTGGCTTTTAAAAAATCCGGTCCTTAGACATTTATTTTATTTGCTTATACAATAATCCGACGTTGTTTTCGTGAACATCTTCACACTTTAAAATAATTATGTAGATTGTCAAACATTAACAATTTAATATATTATAAAATATAATTATTGTTATGCAAAGACTGCAAGCTAAATGCAGTATAAATTTGCCAGAGTCTGTTATTATCAGTGAATGACATGACTTTTAATTTCCTTCTGAGCTTCTCCCTTGATTTTATGTTGGTTTGGGGGTTAAAACCTGCTATATTTTATCCTCCGCATTGTGTTTTTATCTTCAGAGTTTGATTCGGACACGAGAGTCGTTTAGCTACCGCTCGGGGTACTCGAGTTGAGCGATAAATTAAACTTGGGGGGAAACGAAGAAGAAAATTAATCTCGGCTAAAAGTTGGGGGGGGGGGGGGAGATGCGAATTTTTTTATTTTGTCCGAGAGGAAAATTCTATTTAAATTTGTTTATCGCCGGTTGTTTGTTTATTGATTGTCACTCTCTCTCGCAGCAGTCGCCCCTCTACCGTTAGGGGGGTGGGCGTAGAGAAAAAGTATAAGAGGGAGGGGTTGGAGAGGGAAAAGGTCAGTGTTGAATAGAAAAAGATCATGAGAAATCTCCTCCTCCAACCACCCCCACTTCCCGCTTATTATTTTCATATGATATGATTATGAGCCAACTTCGTCGACGTCGTTTTAATATTAAACAGCATTTTTATTTTTTTTTCATCGTCCGATTAGAAGCGCTTGACATTTTCTCCTTTCTTATCATTCAGCTCCTCCTTTCCACTTGAAATGCACGTTCTCCCAATGTTTCATCATGGGTATGGATTTTGGTGGTCAACGTCATTAAAGGCGTTTGTTGGTACAGAAAAGATAACGTCATCGGCGGTCAGAGCGCCGAATGACGACTCATTCGGTGGTTCAACTCTTTAAGAGAGTTTCCATCAAAATCAACGTAAGAGTTGATGTTTATGAGGGGAACAATATTATTATTATATTTTAAAAAAATACTCTATAAATATAAAATTAAGTTTTTACAGGGTGGGCTTATTGTAAACATCGTTTTTGAATTAATTTTTAGAATTATTCTTATGAAATATTAAAACTCTCAAAAAAATATTTGCTTTGGAAATTGCTTATAAGTTGCTCCAAATTAAATAAACGCATTTAATAGAAGGTTTTTTTGAGTGAAGAAAAAAATATATATATATTTTTGTGATTTTATTTTATTAACGCGAAACAGGAAGTTGAATTTTTTTTATTTTTTATTATTTGATCAAGTGCTAGTAAAAATCGTTTGATGCGCGTTTGATAAGTTATTTGTTGATAAAGGACACTGCTTTTGTTTGTTTTTTGAGTTGTTCAATGCTTTCAGATTGTCTTGTTTGTTTTTAACAAAATGTTGATACGAGTTTTGTAAGCGCGAATTAAATTGTTGGCGTGCGCGCGAAGTCGACGTTGATTCGAGATGATTTCAAGTACCCAAAATAAAAAGGAAACACGTTTGCTTCTTTTTCTTTTTTCTTTCTTTTTATTTTGTAGCTGATTTCTTCTTCAACGTGTGCGGTACATCCGCCTAAACGAAAACTATCAGCACGCATAATTTAAATATTTGTTCATCACCCTGTATTCGCGCGCGCTCGCGCCAGATGATACAATTGGCGTTCGTTGAAATCGTTTGGAACGGAAGCAGCACGAGCGTCACACTGTGACAAAACAAATAGCGTTTTTAGGACAAACGCTGAATATGTCATGTAACACCCGAATTTCATCTTTTGTATTTTTCGTTTGAAGAGAGTGAATGAGAGAGAGAGAAAGTTTACCGTAGATAAAAAATAATAATAATGAACGGGTTAGATGGAATTTGCATAAAGCGTTGCATATTATTACAGTATCATTCAGAAGATGAAGTGGAGTGTTATGGAAGTTTTTTGCGCGCACGTTGCGCGTCGAATTTATCATATACTGTATTTCATTATGCGCTATCAGTAGCATCAATTGCCAGGATAACTTATGGGGTCGCATGTTTATTTGCACTTTTTTGTATTTCGAGTGGTCGGACCCGCCTTCTGCTTATTTTTGCGGTTGGAATAGACGGTGGCGAGGGGTTGATTAGGAAGTGCGAATTGAAAAAGTGTTGCTGAATTGAATCGGTTTATTTGCACGAGCGCCAGGCGTAGAAAAGTGGGTTGCGCAGTGTGTGTGTGATACAAATGTGTCATTTTCAGCTTGGTCGAGCTAATTAACGAGACGGGGAGTGGGCAATTGAAACCTGCGGAAGGGTTAGTTAGGTCATATATCAACATCTCACCCTACCGTGCGCATGCTTTTTCCGCTCCGCAAATCCATTCAGTCGACCGATGGGCGAACTATTTTGCTATCGGACCAACCAATTACGCTAAATTATTATGAGAAGGAGAAAACCGCTTTGCGTCAAATCTGTTAGCGAATTTAAATAATTAATTTTTGAAGGTTTTTTTTTTTATGTTGCTTGCACAGTGCACTGGTAATAATAATACTAATTTAATCGTACCTACTTTAATATTATAAGCTATAATATATATGGTATTTAGTTGTTTGTGGAGGATAATTTTGTGGCTATTTAGATGGGGGGGAACAGACTTGATTTCATCTAGATAATGGTTGCTAATTAAATTGGGTTAACTATATTTATGTTCTAAAATATTTCCTAATTAATTTGTCGAGATTTAATGAGCGCTTGAAAATGTTGTTAATAACATTTTTAGGTTAGGCTACAACGCAATAATTGTGTGGGATGTACTGTAATAAAACCGAGTACTAGTAGGCTAATTGGTTTAATAATAATTATACACTGTGTTTCTTGCCGGCCGATTTTTTAATAACGCCAATAATAATTGAGTTTTGATTGCAGGTTATAGTTTTATGAAAATATCGTTAAATTAATCTATAAAAAAAAAGATTGATAAATTATTGATTGCTAGGTAAAGCCTGTCATTCGATAGGCACATACAACTTGCATAAACTGGGTGCGCATCAACATCTCCAAAACCACCTTTTCCATAATTATGATGCAACTACTGTGGTGACCCAGGAGGCTCAACAAGAAAAAAAAAAATTTTTCCAAAAAAAAAAAAATTTCAAAACGAAAAATTTCAAAACGAAAAATTTATTAAAAAATTTCAAAACGAAAATTTTTTCAAAAAAAATTTTTTAAAAAAAAATTTTTTAAAAAAAAATTTTAAAACGAAAAATTTAAAAAAAAAAATTTCAAAACGAAAATTTTTTCAAAAAAAAATTTCAAAACGAAAAATGTAAAAAAAAAAATTTCAAAACGAAAAATGTAAAAAAAAAAATTTCAAAACGAAAAATTTTAAAAAAAAAATTTCAAAACGAAAAATTTTAAAAAAAAAATTTCAAA